>DWDX01000411.1:0-27577 GCA_018245675.1 Agara michaeli
GTATCTTATACAAGCTGTGCCCGATATTTCGTTCGCGTTTGAATTTAATTATTTTATATAATTCTAAATTAAAAGTAATCTAAGTTACTCCTTATTACATTAGTTATACGCCATTGAAAGTCCAGTCAAAATCAGTAGTGCCATTCCAGAAAATAACCGGAACAAACAGACTGACAGGCAAACAGACAAAAATTGTAAAAAAAATTATTTTGGTATATGTACCGTGTATAGATACATATAATGCATTTAGTAAAAAGCGGTAATTTTAATATTACAAACAGACTCGAATTTTATTTATTTGTATAGATTACAAAAGTACGAAAACTCTCAGAAATCAGTACCCATTTGCAATGTTTCAGGAAGTGTAAAGGAAAACATTGCACAATTATCTTGGCAGAGATTTTCCGGTCACGTAAGTGATCCAATTCCACTCTATTTATTCATCTCTATTTAAATACGTTACGCCGTTACGCTGCGCCTGTCGATCATAATCCAATTCAATGGCGTGATAGAAATAAATTTTTATAGCAAGTGCCCCTACATGGAGGTACCTATACAATTTCTGTTACATACGATTCACAGGTGAGACCAAATAATACTGAAAATACAATACAACACAAAATTCTTTACTTTCTCGAGTTATACGTGTTTCTATTGTGTTAAATTATTTAGTATTCACCAGTATTTCCTGTACAGTAGTCGGTTTTCCTAATGAAAAACAATAAATAAATAAATTTCATAAGTGATACGATAATTTCAAATTCGTGTAATATAAGAAGCATACCCCTAAGTACTTCAGCATTTTTCCAATATAACGTGATTATTGGTTTTCATGTCGTGTAATTGATTTCTTAAAGCACGGCACGCGCCGCTGAAGTGAACGCTCTTGATTATTTCCCCAGGCGACATGCCTCCTTAGCGCCGTTGTGTCCGACTAAAATTAGAATCCTTTGGCAATTCGCAACATGTTGACTTCAAATATAAATCAATTTACTGCGAATGTACCATTGGAGTTATTGTGAACTCTGATATCGGGATTTTAAATGTAATTTTCAAAAAGACAATATTGAAAGACATATTGCAAATAAGCTAAAAGTTCTTGGTTTCAGTAAAAACAATAAATTCTATTTCAATGCATTAGTAATAAGAATGCAAAATTATTTATCATTTGTGCAATGTGTATAACAAAAATAATCGTAGAAAAAATAAGTACGGAACTAGCGATGCTGGCAACAACACGAGTACAAAGAGGAAAGATAAGAATTATAAAAACAAATTTCCGAACCATAGACAATGAGACACAATGCTCTTCGCACTATATAAAAATTCAAATAATAGCAGCGAGTTTTTTCAGTGGAGCGAGTAATAGTGTCTAGGCTCACTAGTTAAATGTTAATTTAATTTTCCACAATGGCCGTGTCTGAATGCCAGACGATAAAGTCCAGCACAAAAACCCAGTCGAGTGGATCTCGTAATTTCTCTAATTAACTCTCAGAGTCACGTACAAATTAAGATGGCGAAGAAATATTCAAGTGGAGCGTTTTTAAGCAAATGGACGACTCTGACGCCCTAAATGCTCATTTGAATAAAGAATGCGAACGTGATGATGCTTATATTACTGCCAATGAATAGATAGTAATCAACGCCACAATTTTTATTGTTCTCAAAAAAAAAAAAAAGTGTCCTATACGAAATCAGAAGCCCAAACCCTAGTTATTTGAAATTGAAATGCAAATTGTTTTACAAATTGTAAGGTAGTTCATCGACTTGATTTGTTGTTGTTCGCTTTATTAAATACTGCAATAAAATTGCACTGAAGTGTTTGTAGCTTCTATATGAACATAGCCCGAAAACGTTAGTAGTCATTAGTGTTACGAATTAACTCCACTGATAATTTAATTCGGAGTTCATTATTTAGTAATACAATCACGCCAACTTTCCATAGGGTAAGGATTTCCAACGCCGTGAAGTATATAAGAATGTAGACGATCTAAAGAAACTATTTCCCAAGTTACCGCATATAACTTGTTGATAAAACAACACAAAATTCTTGATAAGTAAAGTTGCAAGTTTACAAACTACTCGTGCCTTGCGCTGAGTCGCCGCTCGCGCGAATGCAGTCACGTGGTCGTCACTTGCTTTCAATGAAATCAACTTCGTTCACAAACACACACACACACGTACACACACATCCACGCTCTTATTAAAGCTCTAACAATTGTGTAATCAATA
The DNA here is from genome assembly GCA_018245675.1 of Agara michaeli. NCBI lineage: Eukaryota > Metazoa > Arthropoda > Insecta > Lepidoptera > Hesperiidae > Agara > Agara michaeli. The sequence continues at coordinate 2,233 of DWDX01000411.1, forward strand.
TTGTACAAATCTATTTTTTTATTTGTATTTTTTATTTCTACTTTTGTTTTTCTGTGGACACTATTTCTTATTCTGGTGGATGAGCGGGGCATCTATAACACAGGCCTTAATCCAAATATAGAGATCTTGGTACTATCATATTATGTAAATGTGTTGATATCAATATATATTTTTTTATTTACATGGTTAAAGCCTATCTTATATCGTACCGTTTCGTAAATAGCTTTGAACAAGGCAGCCAACCGCAAGTAAACTTCATTTTATGACAAGCCCTTCGTACACTACGGTAGTAAATTCAGGGCTGGATGTAAGTACTGCCTAGGCCGACGATCTTGCGTGATCACCATCCCCACATTTACAGCAAGAGTCGTTAAACAGTCATTTAATTTTGAAAGCAGTTACAGAAATGCCCTAACACACGAAACGCTTTCATATGACAATTTGATTTGGGCGTGAAATAGCCGTGACTTTATAATAAAATAATAACAAGGATCTAAGACCTCATCAATAGCTTTTTTTGTTTTCCTACGCGTATATGTTTTATACACGTATAGAAGTCCATTAAGGTCTATGACACATGGCTAATTGTATAACGAAAAAGTACTATAATTACACATAGAGAGAGTAATTGTGAACAACGTGAGTGACGTTCACTGTCACTAGTGAACGCGCGACGCTGCAAATCACATGTCAGCGCGTCTGATATATAACATGTAACATGTATCCCGCCTCGTTACGCCGAATTACAATTAAAAGTTATAATTGCGTGGAAACATCGTTAACGGAAAAATATAAATCTTACTTGGAACTGAGACGATGACATTTTTGCGTAATCGAGAATCGAGTCGATAGTAGCCTGGTACAGAGCGTTACAGAAACATAGTTTGCTCTTTTGCATATTTTGTCTGAACGATATGGTCTCGTATAATATGTTTTTTTGTCTAAAGCCTAGCAAACAGGGAGACGATTTGATGGTAACTGCTCACCGACGCCTATAGGCTTTGCAACACCCGAGAAGACGCAAAACAAAAGTTTCAAAAACTTTTTACACATTAATCATGCAACATCGGTAACTCTGGGACGCAAATTGTATACAATACATTTATGTTACACAACGATGATACAACCAATACATCAGGCTGAGTAGGGCCGAACTGGCTCCTCAGGGAGCATTCAGGTGAATTACCGGGCAAGCAAAATTGTCGCCGATCGATACAGCCCGCAGGCTGAATTTGCTATACGAAATTCATTATATTGAATGCATCGTGCAAAATCGGCAGAAGAGAATATAAATTAATCTCGATATCACCAATACACATATAATAATCTATATAATTATTATTTTCGATGTGTTTAATAAGAGACTACGAAATTATGACAATATTAACAACTATACGGTTTTTCAATTGTTTTATTGTTTCCAACTTGGACACGAGTCTTATCGCATAACGAGGAGGTTTAAGGCTATATATACCACGCTGGCCGAGTGAAGATCGCTCGCCTTCGCACACCTCAAAGAAAATTATGAAGAACTCTAAAGTTGCAGGTTTCCTAACGATGTTTTCCAGCACCGTTACAGCGGTATCGATACTTAATTTTTCAATCATAATACTGATTTCATTAGTTGCATGACGGTTAATGCGTCCCGTCAAATCACACGTATTGTAAATTTAGGCCGCACCTTTCTGTTTGAGCTAAAGAATTTCCATTTGCTGTCGTAACAAAAACATGAGGTTTTAATCTTATACTCGTAGATTAAATTGTAGTATCAGGTCTAGCATTCTCAAAGTGTTGAAGCTGTCGAGACTTGTTACACATATTGCTACACGGCATGTCTACTGTCGACATGTAAAGTCTGTGCTTCGGACAGAACACGGCGAATTTTACTACGAAATTCCTGAATAAAAATGTCCATATTTTAATATACACACGTACAGTTTGCAGAAATTTACATGAGAATGAAAAGTGTCTCAAATATTACAACAAATGTTGCCATAACACGGGCATTACAGCTAAAGGCTTTACATGCCGCTAAATAGACTTAAAGTTAAACTTTTATGAATCTTATACGTTACTGATATTAACGTGTAATATATCAAATTTGAATTTCATTTTACGATTCGTTCTTATCGGGACTTTAAAATGGTAATTGCCCTCTACGTTCTATGGTCGTACTGTAAAACGGGTTAGTAACGCAACTCAAAGCAATGTAACAAACTTTGATTTTGTAACTATGTACATTCCGACAAAATGTTTTTCTACATATAACAACTGTTACATATGATTAAGTAATAAGTTCCACTATATATGCAAGCCAAGTATAGTAACGGTGACATACCTGGTTGACTTTCACAAGTAACAGAGTGAAAGAATCTGATTGCATATATGGAAGACCTGTTCCAATGACTGCCATCTCGCTCAGTCATTCAATGATACTTTGTGATCCAATGCGTTTTATATAACATGGCAAAATCGAATACATGGATTCTGATTTCTACAACATATGCTATTATCACTTAATTTATAGCTTTAATGCATTTTATTTTATAAATATAAAACAATTGAAGTATTATGGTTAATGCATGCCAACAATTTAATTAAATATATGGGATCCAAGACAAAATAATGGTAGAAAGATATTAAATACGATTAGAAGGAAAAAGCATAAATTAAAATGATAATTAGTCAACAGTAGAGTAGAATAGAGTTATATGTACATGTGTATATGTCTTAAACAAGTCACACTTGCATAGCGTCCCCGCGCAGTTCTCAATTTTAACGCTCTAGTAAATAGAAAAAGGAAATTAAAACTCCAATGAATAGTCGAAATTTTATAGCACGACCGATTCAATGGGCGACATCTTGATCCTCAATATTTTATAAGGCACTTGCGGTATAACTGCGCATTTTATGTTCTTGGCAGTAAAGTACGTGGGAAAATATGTCGTATCCAGTTATATAATAAAGGTAAGTACTTCGACATGTTATACGGAAGCGACCATAATTTTATAATAGTACACACACTTTGTTAAGTTTCTGCAGTTGTGTGTAGTGTTTGTAAGTTCAGAATGCCCACAAATAGCTTACCGCGTCATCCGAACCACGAAACACCTGATTAACGATAAGACATCCCTTTTATATACCGGTACTTCATTGTTAATTACAACCATTGACGCAGTTATACCTTTATTATTGGGCCTGAAGGAGAGGGGAGAGGTGGGAGAGTATAAATATTGACTAGTTTCCCCGAACCGATAAAGGCATAATTCTAAATGCCCTATATCAGTCAATTATAAAACACACAAATGTTGAGGAATACGTGTTGCTCTAATAGGGCACTTTTAAGTTAAATGTGACAGTAATTCCCTGCCCTTAATAATAAAATAATAACTGGAGACAATTCCAAACAGGGCTATGCGATTCCAAATTAGGCAATTGAATGCTTGTGCTATGGTAACCGGACAGCTGATAAACATACATATAATAATTACGATATATACATATTATTATTACAACCAGACACAGAACAAACAAATGTGCTACAAAGAAATGATTGTCCTGGGTGGTAATCGAACTCACGACCACCGGTTTTGCAGTCAGGGTCCCTAACAACTCGACCACGAGACCGGTAATGTTCGTAAATTTTTAATAATGTCAAAATGTAAATAATGTTATTAATCTTATCGGCATGTAACATTTCGCTTCTGTATGTACGGGCATTGTTACATAGTGTATCGCGTGCACAATAATGTATGTACACAGTGCTTATGATCGAGTACACTTCAACAGAGTAATTTATGGTGTACCTTCCGTCAACCAGGTTACACGTGCGGCGGTAACGTCCCTCGCCTTTACAGTTTACAATGGTTTCGCTGTATTTTGGTATAATTCTATCTTCGACAAACACACGTTACGTCACGAAGCGCTTTAATTAAAAAAGTCTCACCGACTATCATTTTACACAGTATATCTAACTATAGTTGCGTTCAGTGTGAATTTTGCACACAGCGAATTGTGTACGGTGTAAATTGTGTTCAGTGTGAATTTTATACAGAGCGAATTGTGTACAAAGTAAATTGTTTGCAAAGGAAATTTAATACAAACAGGTTAAGTGCTATTTTGACTGTCTAACATCAAGTGGACTGCATGCTGATTCGCAATTTTTTTAAATCGAATATTTTTATACTTTGGTATGAAATGTCGCAACACGCCCTTAGAAACTGTTTATTTAAGCATCATTCTTTAATTCTCTATGGTCTCAACACTGTAAGTTATCTATGAATCTGCAGATGACATACGAAAAGACCGAAGATAATCGCCTCACTTAGTAACGGGAGCGTGTTACGACATATAGCATTAAGCGTGTGTGAAAATCAATTAATTCTCCTCACTAGTTCATTATTATACGTCACTTAGTGCACCGAGTTCTCATGAGTACGTGTAACTAATGGTGTAAAAGTTTAATTAACTCAAACCGTACAGGTGTCGATTTAAGCACGTATAGCTTTATACGTGTTTAACGTAATATGTGTAAATTTCTTCACAATTAAGTGATATTATCTATATTGTTGGCGCCGTATACGCGAAAAACAAAAACATCCAAATGTAAAACAATTTATTCTGAGTTGTTACCAATTTTGTAGATCTTATGTTTTGTTTCTACGAAAAGAATTAACCAAAGCCATTTACTATTATTGTTAGTTATTATAAACTAATTTCACGTTTCCCACTAATTCAAGTTCATTACATATTTAGACAATTTGTAGTTCTTCTACCTATGAAAAATATGACGACTTTTGTAAGATAGTTCACGGCTCAAGACTGAATAGAAAAAAATCCCTGCTATCAAATAAAACTAACAATATTATTCCAATTTAAATTGTATTGAAATTTTTATTCTCTTGAATGATCTTGTAATTACAATCACGCGCATCAGATTTATATGTCTGAACACTAAACTGCCTAAACTATATCGATATCTCAGACGTAATATCCATTTGGTGCTCCGATTTGAATGTCAATGTTAATTGCCAGCTTAGTAGGAAGCTGTTAAATTAATGTGGTATAAACTGATTGACATTTAAACTCCATATTACCTGATCTAGACTAAGAGGATTCTTAGTTTAATTGCACGTAAAGCTATCTAAATGGCCGACATCGATGGACCTGAATTTACACACAAACAATGCTTTTTGTATGTGTGACTTAGCAAGGAATAAATAATCCAATCACTCATATAGTTTTCATTCAATTATTATCCCCTATGCTTGTCTGTTTAACAATGGAATTTCATAAATAATGCATAACCGAAAAAATCTAAAAAATCACATTTACTTGTCTAACGGACAAATCAATTTTTGATGACAATTGAACAGAACAAAATATTTATTTTTAAACATATTCACTATCAATTCAACATGGCGCCACTGAAGTGTCAAAACGCGTTGATGATAAATGTTTGTCTATATCTGGACGCGCGTCAAAATGATTTGTGATCTAGTTTAGTGAAATAGATCTTTCAAAAATCGATGTATATCTCCGTAAAAATAATAATAATAATAAATCCTTTTATTCGGACTACATATATATTTACATTTACCACATTTATATCTCCGTACTGGAGGAAAAATTATTTAAATATGTATTTCGGATCCTCGGAGAAAACAAATAACTATTATTTTTACACGTTACCCAAACGCTTTAACGACATTACAATAAACAATATTCGAATGTTAAATGTTATGTGTTAACAATTGAACATTACATTTTATGTATCCTTTTCAAAAAAAAATACGGGATACAGCCATACGTAGTGGCAAACTTTTGACAGCTATTTAACAGAAATAGAATTAGAAATAGTCCCACCATATATTATTTTACATACGAGTATATGTAGCTACATATAAGCGTTTCTCAATAATCACCCTGTCTAATGAGCATTAACGAACTCAACCTCAACACAACAAACTCAACTTTAAACATTAGCAAACTCCATTATGTATTTAATATGGTCATAGTGCGCACATAGTCAGTTTTAGCAACGAGATTTTGTTAAGATGCCCACTAGTGAAGAACGCACACTTCTTTTACGATCCGACAACTGCACAGAATTTAAAAAGTAAATTCAATTTGAAAATAGAATTCTTTGACGCTCCGACTTTGAGAGTTCTAAAACAAGAATGTAGCGAACAATACGACTTCCTCGTTTTCTGAGGAAGAAAAAAGCTCGTAACACATGCTGGTATAAAAATACGGGGCTTGTGAGCACAGGTGACGTTACTTGAGTGACCTGTAGAGGATTACATTTGTAAGCCTCTCAGTACATCACTTCAAAGCGGGCCGACTTACGGACCTCTTATACGTTTTAGGTATTTGTCTTAGCTTCGAAGTATTTACGATTACTAGGTTTGTTTTTAAAGAGTTGATATTAGTTGAAGGTAAAAATAATATATGAAAATGGAATCTCTACAAAATATTTGAGTTCAATTATTTGTGAGGTCACCGATTTTTAGTTAACTATTCTTTTAGTAAATCAGTTAAAATGACAGCTAAACAGTAGCCAAAATATTTATCCTTTATATGGCAATCGAGTTAATTATGATTCAATATACACCTGCCCACGAGTATCTGTCAACGATTGGAGCTGGCAGAAGTTTCTATAATTCTTTACAATTACAATTTAAAAGACTGCCGTTTGCGGAAAACTATGTCTGCTACCGAAACTAAGAAAACATATGATATATATGCAGATATGCTTAAGAAAGTTTGCCACTAATTATTACGAATCCAAAGGCTAGCTGCGTCCTGCATTGCTTCATACGCTGTTCGTAATGTATCACCGCGTCGTGGATGTAAGCGATTCCCAAATTATTTATTTGTATGGTCTTATCTGTCATCCGTGTACAGTAACCGGTCATGCAAGTACTTTAAGGACATCTTACGGTTTTATGAACCCTACATGTCACCTGCTTATATTTATATGATTAAACCAATGTTCCCGGACATTTAAGTGTGGTTAATGCGTAGATTTACGAGCCGGATATAACGTTAATAGTAAAAGTTGCGTATAGTGAAAGGTATGGAGGGCTTAATGGTTTGTCAAAGTTTGATGTTTTTCATAAATTAGTTTGAGACGCAAAGTTTGAATACTAATCATTCGAGTTACAGTTGTACGCACAAATTACATTTCGTAATATTTCTTTAAATAGAAAGTTAAAAAAAGAATCATCATAAGCAATTGAAATAAATTAAGTTCCATTACAATTACAATGCGCTTACTACGCCAATTTCTATGTTACAAATTTAAGTGCATACGGAAAACACATGTTTCTATCTAGTATGTACATGGGCCCTTTTTACGAACAAGGCCTGCAAATAGAACTTCTGCACCGGTCTAAATAAGTACACCCCTGTTATTTCCAATGTTTATGTGTGATTGCACTCATTCACTATTCCCTTTACACGTGGGGTGCATTCGTGAATTGTTCAGTTTATCTTTCTACGGAGCCTTTGGCTGGAAAATACAACGTCATCTAGTTTTCCCCTAACAAAATTTTATGCGCTGCCAAGTGTCTGATTGCTACCCGTTCAGCTTTCACTTGGCTAACCTCAGATCCATTTAGACAAGACCTTCGAGAATGTTCCATTAATGTTAACTTTATGTTGTAATTTGCGCCACTATTAGACATTTAGATGACGTCAGATAGTTCGAGTCCGTATTGTGCCTTAAGAATTTTAGAATTTAGCGTTCACCGAGCTCACCCGATGGTATATCAAGAGGAGTCTAGAATGTAGCACGCTTTCAGAACAAAAATTACGCGTATGTCCCTGAACTGGATAGTCTATGTCGCTTATGATTCGTAACTTAAATATGTAACGTTCCAAAGCCGGCATTTTCTATGCAAAAGTATCTCATTCTGTGTGTAAGTGTATAAAGGGAACATTTATAAGCATGACATAATCTGACCTATAGCGCGCGTGAGGAAACAAGTCCAATTTGAACGTGCCACTCGTCGCGTGAGGGAGACGCGTGTACACTCGTAAGGACTGTCGGGCGAATGTTCAAATTTTAATTGGATTAAATTTAAATATTTATGATACGTATCATCATGATTTTATAAAGTCACGGAGGAAGAAAGGATGATATAAAAAAAATGTTCGTTTATTATATAACATACGTATAAAAAGAAAATGATATAAAAGAAACATTAAAGAAATAGCCGAATCTTTTTATTAGAATATAAATAACACGACAGCGCGATTCCATTCGGTTAAATATAATCTATGTTTGTGTGTAAAACCACTCGTTTTTAAATCAACTACTTTTTTTATAAATCAAGTGAATGAACGGAGCGAACTGGAAATTAAATCTTGTAAATACTGTTATCGGTGCCGGTATCCAGGCCTTAACCTTCAAATATTGACTGGAAATACCGGATGAGTATGTACAAGCAACTGACAGCTCTAAATACGCACACGCACGATAAATATAATTGAACGGTTGACGCAATTTACACGCACTTGCGAACGAGTGAAACGCATCAGTTGCATTCAACAACACTAATAAATATTTCATCTACATTATAAACCATATACCAATACCAGTATAGGGTTGACAATCGAATACTTTTTACACGCATCCCAGTCATTTTTTATCCAAACGGAATATTCTCTGCTCATTACTTTCTAGACAAAAGCCTAGGTCTGGAGTCTGTACGGTCGATCTATTTTTTTCTCCCTTTGACTTCCTCTCGATAACTTTTTATGAGAATCTATACCCATTCTTTCTCATCATTCTGTGCGTTAAACATAAATATAGTTTATCTTACGGTACAATTAGTTTGGCTAATCAGTATAAAATATTTTTGTAGTTATTATGTAGATTTTTGAAAACAGATGTCAAGGTATAATAAAGTCTCCATGTAGGACGGTTGCGGCGTAAATGTAATAGCTATGCTTGGGCATGTGATAGACACCTCATTCATCCCTAGAGACTTTGGCAACATTTGCCAGTTTTAAATCGATTATTATTGCTATATGCTGATTGCAATAACATTCTAATAAGGTTTCATTACGTGTGATTGAACGGTTGGGTGATTGTTAATGAGTGGGTAAATGGGTAACTGGATCAAATCAGCGTGACGTTCTGTGCGTGATATTAGCTTCGTTGTTGTTATATTAATCATTATTATAAATTTTCTACTGGTACTACTATTTATTTCTTTACCGAGGGAAAGTATACGTTTTAAGCGTCAGTTCAGGCCGCAAAAAGTATTGAACAAGATTTTAAAAGAACAAAAAAAAACATTCAAATTGAAAACGCGTCGGAAATGTACTTAGAAATGGACGAACATTCTAGTCCATTCGAGCAGATAAACAACGTATAACGAGTGCATTAACAAACCGTGCAGTTCATTAAAGAAAAACACCCAACTGGTTATGATAAGCAAATATTTATATAAATCAGATCGCTATTCGTAACAAGTTTACATGAGTTGGTCGAGGCGTCTGCAAACACGTTTTCAATATAAGAAATGATCTCGTTTATTGCGTTTCTTCATTTCTTTGAATCAACTGAAAGGTGTAAATGAATAACCAAGTGTCTTCAGCTATCGGTTTTTCTATGTAACATATTATATTTTCACCAGCAACTGCGCATTGATTGTAGTTTGCTTGATACAGTTAAGGTATGCTATTAATGTTTTTAATGACTCAATATTTTATTAGAGTTATTAAAAAATCAAATATCAAATATTCAAAAATCTGTAATGTTAATAACAATTTTTGTTAATGGTAAGTACAGCTTGAACTGAAGCGAATAAGCATCTCAATCAAAATTTATATAGGTAAGTAATATTCAATCCATTTTAAGTCACGGATGGATTGGACTTAGATTAAAGGCAAATTATTTTTAAATATTCGTGAGCAATACCCAATTAATCATGTACTTTAATTTTACGTTTACGTTCATTTAACATCACTTTCTACGATGTATGATGTATGAAATCAAAAGTTGGCTGGAATCTGTAATTGTTAACTGTCGCCATTTAAAATACGTGTAAAAAATAAGGACAGCTATCCTCTACAGCCTTACAACACGTTGCCACTAGTTACATCGCAAGACGACCAGGAACCGTAACGGTGGCAGGATCTTGCACAACCCAAGTAGATATTAGCTCGACGCGCGCACGCATTCGAACATACACACGCCGGCCGTCGAAATGATCTACAACGTCGCTGTGAGTACACGCCATAGGTTTTTTTGTTTACGATTTTTAAACATTAAATACCTTTTTTTGCTTTCGATTTTCTACGAAAGATGTGGATAAAATTAATAGATGTTGTACCAATAGGTGTGTTTTGAAATTCGTAATAATAATAACGGATAATTAATAACAAATGAAAGTAGATTAGTCTAGATCGAACCTTTTATATTAATTTTATGCTCTTTCTTAATGTCAAATCTGTTAAAATCACGACAAATCTGTACAGTATAGTGTATCTAATTTTAAAAAAAAATAACATCACGCCTGTATCTAATTAATACTAATTAATTGTAATTAATCCCAATAATTGTAATTAACGTGTATAATAGTATATTAATTAGCAGTAATGTCGATACGTGACAATTAAAGCAATGTAACTAGAAATAGGGAATGAATTTTGTTTAACTTGTCAGTTCTCTAATGATTTTGGATGAGAAAAACTCATTACTTTCAAAAATATGTGAATACATATAACGAAAAAAGATCTTCAGATACAATATGTGAGGTTAAAAGGTATTTGTTTAATTTTTCAGTTTTTCACCGTCATGGTTGCCAGTCACATGTGCTTGGCGAGCCCAGTACCAGATCCAGACCCGGGGCACAGGACTCAGTAAGTTTTCCATACTGCCGTACTAAAACTATAAACACGAAAGTGCGTTTGTTTGTTACTTTGTCCTGCTTTCACGTCAAAACGAAGGAATGGATCGATTTGATTTTTGATATAGAGATAGCGAAAGGGCTGGAATGTGATATAGGCTACTTTTTTCGCGGAAAAATATCTCATTTCAAATTTAAACTGTCGCTCTTATTATTAATAATTAACATCGAAATAGATGACCTCTTTAACAAATTCACGTAATAATTAAAACTATATTACACTAAAACATTCACGAGCGGTTTGAGTGATTAAAATTTCTGAGCTTCACAACTAGACTAAAAGCTCGAGGGACTTAATAAATCTGTAGTAACTACGAAAATATGAAACCCTGACTCATTCCTCAGATTCTTAGCTATTCTCCAGTAATTAGTTATGTTACTTTAATTGAATATCTTATAAATTCATGCTACGCTTGAACTGCAGATATATGAAGTTAGAACCAACTACGAATAGATAAGACATACCAACGCTTGAACTTACTGTATATTATTTTATGCTCCAATATGAAAGGTATTTATTCAATAGTATCAATAATTATCAGTAGTATCAATAATTACCAATAGTATCAATAATTATCAATAGTATCAATAATTTTCAATAGTATCAATAATTATCAATAGTATCAATAATTACCAATAATATCAATAATTATCAATAGTATCAAAAAATAACAATCGTTTCAATAATGATGTGATGTGAATAATGTGATGTATCTGTGTATGTTTATAAGTAATCATTAATAAAATTATGATTATATTCATCTAAACATTAGGAACTTGCATTTTATACTAAACCCTAATACGGGAATATGAGAATAAATAGAACACGTATGTGGCTGCGTTCTCAAATCTTGTCATTTTTGAAATTTTATTTCGATTGTATAAAATAAGAGGCTCGTTTAAGAACAGCGATCAAAACTTAGTACAATTTCGTACACAATTATTTCTTAACAATGAAAAAAAATATTTCAGCGCGAGCGGAAGAGTGATTATGAAATTTGTTTTTACTTATCATTGAAGTTACTTTACAATAGATCAAACCATTTCCCAAACGTCTATTCCGGCAACTATTTCCTGTACGTGCTTCTTTACATCGAGCATTTCTTTATATCGAGTATTAAAAACTGTTTTCATTATCAACTCTAATGTGAATTGCGACCAGTTTATTGTTATACGGTTTTTTTAGCGCTGACACTTTTAATATCAACTGATTTGCAGTGATATTACAATTAAAATGCACGTTCCTTTTTTCCTTTTGTGGCCGCAAAGTGTAAAATTACCTTGAATATTTTTCGCAGTGTAATAATTCAAAATCCGCCCCTGACCTACCACTCGCCGCGGCAACTCTACCCTTAATTTAGACGTTCTTTGTCTTTAATATTCGTGACAGCTGGAACCGCAAGGCCACTACTTCTTTTGTTCCGTTGATATTCGTATAATATTGTAGTTTTTATTATAAAAAATATTTGGTATTCTCTCGATAAGCACCCACTAATTAAAACAACGAGGTTCCCCATTCTTGGTGTTCGAGTAGAAAATGTTAAGTTAAAAATATCATAATTAACAACTATATTGTTTAACTAATTATTTTTTCCATTTATTTGCACGTAATGTCTCTTGGTATTTGAGTCATAAATATTTCTTAAATTAATATCAATAATACTATGTTTTGTACTTATCATAATTGTAAAAAAATTAAAGAAATAGGTCGAAAACATTTCAACAACAATATGATAAACGACTCAATTCAGAACGAATTCCGCTGCAATCTAGCGTGAAAAGCGATTTAGGGATAAAATCTAGAACTCAACTCTATTTCTGCTGCGTAACTGCATAAGCTGCATAATTATATTAAAGAATAATGAATTTCAAACAGTCTTGAATAAACTTTGTAAGGATTAATTTGACGGCTTAAAAGAGTTTAACATTGAATTATTTTATACTATGCCCATGTAACTTCATTTTAAACACTCAATGTTTAAGTTAAACATAATTTCCTAACTATACTTACTATTTAAAAAATAGGATTGGAATTTATTATAAATCAACTGCGCTCCTCCAGTTGCACCCGCGGGAAATATAGTAACCCTAAATATTTCAGGCACCGCAATCACCTTATGTGTATGTACTATTATGTTTTAATGAAATTCAATATATTAAAAGCAATTTTGGTTAGTTGGTATAATCACCCTGTTACCCTATATGAAAACTACTGAAGTAAGCTTTTTATTCCATCTATCCGTCCATTTAAATGTAAGTATTAAGATCGTGACAAAGAAATTATGCGTTTTGACATTTAGTAGCAAAAAAACTTTATCCATAGAATGATCCCCAATAAAAAGTTGAGAGGTTAAGACTCATTACCTTCGATTAAGTTCTTATCATCGAAGTCCTAAAATTAAGTTTGGAAGTTCGTCTCCATTAATAACATTCCATTTTAACGACGAGATAATTATCGCCGTACTGTAGAAACGTAACAGAGATGTTTATTTGATTGTGTAAGAACATTTTGAAGTAATGAATGTTTTACAACTTAAACAATTTAATTGATAAATTATATTTATTATTATAATTGGGATAATTCTACACACGGCTGTCTAATTCCAAATTAGGCAATGAAATGCCTATGGTTATGGTAACCGGACAGCTGATAATGAAGCATATACATATATGTACATCATTGTACATACTTACTATACATATATAGGCACAGAACAAACAAATGTGCTCATCACAAAAATGTTTGGCCTGGATGGGAATCAAACCCCACGACCTCCTGTTTAGCAGTCAGGTTCTCTATCCGATGGACCAATAGTGTGTCAGTTAAAATGTAGGTACAAAAAGTATTAAATTTTTTTTCTACTCGTATATTTATGTATAAAAAGTGTAACTGAATAGCTGACTGTTCGATTAACACACTGAAGTATTGCGCACACGTTTATTATATGACGTAAATGGGTATTAAGAAGAGACTTTTGGAAATTAAGCCCCTAAGGGAGTAGAATAATGGATGTAACTTTCTATGAAAGTTGACACTTTCGAAGTTAGAAATATGAAAATAGGTATGACAGCTTATGGTTGGAAATTTGTGTTGTAAAAGTTTACTTTTATTTTATCACTCACTCAAAAGCCAATTCCTTCGGGGATAACACAGAGATAAGGTAAAAAAGGGCATATAACCAACCTTATGTTTAATATAATAGTTTATGGTCTCTTTTTTTTGAAATTTTTCGGTTTTTGGTAATATAAAACATAATATTTTTAAAGCTACTTAATAGCACTCCGCACGAGTCACGACTATTTTTTCACGTTTTTTGTTGGCTGGTGTTGTTCTTCGTTCTCTTAATTGCTTGATGGTATGTCAGATGCGATGTATAATAAATCAGGCTTGTCTGGTACACAGTTTTTTGATAGTTATGCAATTGGATACACTAGCAGCTGTTTTTCGTTGACGTATCGCAAATGATCTGTCAAGTAGATACCTACGGCTACATCCCGAATAATCGGAATTTGTGTAAGCAGTAGTAGAAAATTGTTACGATTGTTTCAACATGTTGCATGCCACGTTACGTAATTGTTTCCGATTTTTAAATGCAGTATATTAGGGTTTGTCCAATATCTTCTATATATAGAGCCTGCTTGGTCGCTAACCTGCATCCACCAGTCAATGCTCGGCCATTGAAAACCAAGTGATTTGGTTAACAACAGTAACATACATATTTAATCATGAGGCTTTTAAAATGTCGCCAATCGGGTACGATACGATTTTAGTTATTGAATAATACATTGAACAATTAAATCCCCACTGTTCGTCATTAGCTCGGGCGATACAATAAAGTAGTGCAGATAAGACACGAGTGATTCGGAGTCGCCGGTAAAATCCCCGGCGATTTGATTTAATCCCGATTACACCATCTCTTACGCAAATACGTAATTAATCTTAGCCTTCGTTCTAGCGATGTTCCATTGTAGATATCTGATAATCCCATGGCATACAACTTGTAACAATACGCGTTAATATCCTTAATGTGACGTTCCTTTGTGTTTGCGTATCTCTTACATTATAAATAATATTTAGAAGGTGGTATAACATGTACACGTTCGTACTGGAAGCACCACTGTTACACTTATTCCCACGCTGGAACAATTGTTATTACAAAACTCTCTATAACAACGCATATAGAAAAGATATATTTTTTGCAACGTGACAAAGTAACAGATGGAGTACTTTATATTTACATTCATAATAATGTTATTACAGCGTTTTAACACAGGCCGAGGTATTTTCAGCGCTTACTGATTAGAATCCAAGTGGCCGAAGCGTCCGTCGGAAGTTTTTAAGCCACTCTCAACGCAGCCCACAAGGTTTCATGTCTGTTACCTAATCACAAACGGAAAAGACTTCTTAGCGTGCTCCGAAGCACAGAAACGAATCAAACTGTATTTTTTATATCATTGTATCTATTTTTTCTCATATGGCACGTAACGAACCAATATTGAGAGAAGACAGGATAATAAATAAGCTCTATAATACAGCTTATTTCTTATTTATGATATTCTTTACGCAATCTTTTTACTTAAATCCGTGAGCACAAACTTACAGATTTCAATTCCTCGGTTGATACACGAATATGTATATGTAGCATAGAAATATTGTTGATCTACTTCTTGAATGTAAATGTTATTATAACAAAATGAAGTATAATTTTATGAAATAGAAATTTATGAAATTGAAATTCATGAAGTTAGAATTTTATTAATTTTATTATTTGCACTAATATAATATTATGAAATATAATTGCATATTATGAAATCAAAGCAATAAGTTTTTTTATATTTTTCCAGCGTGAGGATTCATGTCCCGTACGAAGTCCACACGCTGCATCACCACCACATCGAAAAAGTCCCAATCATCAAGGAGGTCCCGGTGATCAAAGAAGTGCCCGTGTTCCACAAGGTGCCAGTGGTGCACCATGTACCCATCGTCAAGACTGTCCCAGTGCCGATCGTCAACACAGTCGCTATAGAAAAACCAATACTCGTGCCTGTCAAAGAGCATTATAGCTTCTGGCATTAATTTCCCAATAACCAACTAGCATTAATTACATCTTTATAATTAAGGTGCGCTTATAGAGGTTTAGCGATGTGATGACGTATTTATTTCATAACAATGAATTGTGTAAAAGGAAGCCATACGTAAACAGAGCGGGTCATAAGTGTACTACATTATGCCGGCACAGCGCTGTGGTGTAGCACGACGCCATGGCGAATAAATACACAATACCATTTGTTCGTTTTACGAAAGCCGCAACTCTATAACCGCACCCAAATATAAATACGGGTGCGACTAGCACTAATTTTGTAGTCATACAAGTTATATCGATAGAAGCGTGAAGATTACCTGCCGATTAATTAGGTTATTAATTTTTATCTTTTATCTTACGATGTTACGAACTGATCAGGCGTAAAATGATATCGAGTCGAGTCATAGATGTTTTACGATGTAAGTTAGTTATTGTACTTGTTTGAGATGAACTCATATATTCGAACCTACCTGTTTTACCAGCGATAATACTGTGCACAATTACCGAACTCTATATATGAATGT
Organism: Agara michaeli; assembly: GCA_018245675.1. NCBI lineage: Eukaryota > Metazoa > Arthropoda > Insecta > Lepidoptera > Hesperiidae > Agara > Agara michaeli. The sequence goes on from DWDX01000411.1 coordinate 18,763, forward strand.
GCGAAGCTATGTGATAAAGTGTAAACCATGATCTGTTTTTTTTATATCTTTATCGTTATTTGAAAATTAGAAGACTTCTAAAACGTCTAAAGCAATGGCATATCGAAATTAAAATTTATCAACGAAAATGTGTAGATCTCTACCTGCCTGTGTCACGTTTCCATACATTCAATTATTTCATGTCACGTATTTTTAAATAAATACGTTAAGTTAATTAAATCCTGGGCGACTGGCGTTACCTGAAACAACAAAAATGTTTTTGATTACATACATGAAGTAACACTAGCTTATAAAACTAGTTACTAACTAAACAAATTAACATCAGATCCGTTTCATAGAACAAAATGATTACTAGAAGAATTTAGAGAGGTATAATTAAATCTTATTCTAAAAGCCGATGTCTTGACTAAGCTTCTCGTAACAGAAAGCTCTTTGATCACCCCGATTAATAACCGAAAAAAGAACACTTAAATACATTGTAAAACCTCCGTATACGAACAAGTATACCTAGAATGAGAGCTACATGGCTATGACGGAGATTAAAATAGGTGGAACAAAGCCAGAGACAAACATAGATAGATATAGAGGCTACTACTATAGAGGCTAAAGTGTTTATTTTGTTTGATATCTGTAGAAACTAAAGATTAGTAGGATCCTTTTCATAAATAATAGGATTCATTTATTGTCAATGTGTTGCACATACAGCCTACTCTTTTGCGATCAATTTGTGTAACATCGATTCGTCTAATCATGCTATTGGAGTAAAGGTTCCTTAACTCTCATTTTTGTTATATTTCGTACTAAAGTTAGGTATAAATATTTTGTACATCACCGAGGTTTTCTTAATAAATACTTTAGCAGTCAGAATGTAAACGTAAAACAAACACGAGTACACCGAAAACCAAAACTAACTTTACAGTAGTAACTACGATTACAAAATTATTCGCATCACATGTTGTACAGTCGCAAACAAAAGGGTTAAACGAGTTTTTGCTAACAATATTCACAAATACACGTAGTAGAATAATGTATGTTTCTAATAAAATGAAACACATGTGATTACGAAACACGTACATTACTGTAACATCCAACATTTAGCATATGAAATGTCAGACGGCACTTTCAAGTCCAATCTTGTAATTCATGATGTCTATGGTCAAAAATATCCGTATTAATAAGAACTGGGAATGCCCAGTGTCCGAAGTTCAACCACATTATTTTTATATTAATACGCAAATACAAACAAACACATTAGATATATATTAAATCTTTGTTATATTTTCGAGTAATTCCTAATAGCCATACATTTTATGTGGGATATCACCTCACTCTAACGGCTCTCACCTGAGTTCTAATGCATGTATCACGATGAAACCCATTGATAAATCTTCATTTGTAATAAGATTATGTATCATCACTCTAAAAAACGTTAATACGTTCATGCCGTGTCATCACAGCGACTCATTTCATACATACAGATTTATTTTGAACACGTATTAAATTCGACACAGTACATACCTTCATATTGTATGCTTTAAACAGTTTTTGTATGATTGACCAGCTGGGTTTTCATTTCCGTGCAAATAACTCGTTCCTATTACCAACATGTTCTATTTCACAAAGGGTTGAACATGTTTGTACGTACAACACGTGTACACGTGGTGTGAAAGTGCAATTTTTTAGAAAGTACCGACCCCGCCCCTCGGGACACACTCGACACGACCGCCAGTCGCGATTATTTATTCAGCAACTAATATTGTATAGGGTTGCCGTGTCAGTGTTCCTTCGTGACAATCGACGTTCTATCCGAGTTTGATGTGTACCTTTGTTCCATTGGATAGACCGCCCGGACTTTCTAGCGTTTACAACTTACATATTATTTCAAGGACCCGAGTGATCTGGGATTAAATTGAAACAAATGAATGTGTAAAGAACGCGTACAGATCACCGCCAGTGACCCCACAGTAGCACAAGGCTCGTATGTTTGTCCTTTGTCTAACATAAAAAAGCATATTACAACTGTGTATAAGAATCACGAAGACCGCAGCCCTACAAATGTCTACACTTGACATATCACGTTTTCTATAAGGTAGTTGTGTTCGATCGACGTGACGGGTGTCACCTCGATAGTTTTTGCTGGCTTATCGAATGTGTGACACCAATACCAATGTTTAGCTACTCTACGTTATTAAAAATACAGAAGGAAAGCGCTAGAGACATTTGACAGTTTTTTCCCGCATGATATTTGTACTCAAAGATAGTTCTTGCATTTCCTTCGCTATTATCATATTATTTCGATTTTACCGTTTCAAACTTAATCCTTAGAAAACAACGATAAAATATCGAACGACCTTAGAATAGCTTCAGATAGGACAATGCGTCTATTTTGCGCCTACATATTTCTAAAATTAAGCAGTGGTATTTGTTAAAAGATTCTATAACAAATGATGAGGTAGATACATACACGAAGTGAACATGAGATAACAATGGATATGTGATTGATATCAGATAACATTTCTTTGTGTACCTTTTACTATATTTAAAATTGGAACAGTTCGAATTCTGATGGCTTTAATATAAAAAGAAGACTTCTCGTGTAACACTATGAACACGAGGAGTAATCATTGAAATGTGTCGGTTCATATCCAGGGTATAGACCACTGTCGACTTTCGAATCGACAGCAATAATTGAGTTTCGGAGTTGGTATTTAGGGTTGTCCAGGCGAATATGAAACATGTTCATACTATTTTGACATTGCAATAGGTTTTCTACCTTTCATGGAAGTAACTGCAAAGCGTGGTAGACTATGGCCTTCAATTACCGACCACTCAGAGGATTGTTTGTAGTTACCATCCAACTGAGTTATGATCCATGAACCCGGTACAGAATATGCTGGATAAGGTTTAGGATAATTAACTGAAATGGATTATCCGTACGCGTCAAAGACCACACGAGAGTTGGCAGTTGGCGCCGCTCCAATGTTTCAGCGTAAAGCCATTTTTTCGCGTCCGACGAATGACCTCGCCACATGCATTTATACTCACGCGGTATTTTACTGTTGTGTGAGAGTGATGTGTTGTGTATCTCTATAAACTTCGCCAATCAACTTTGTAATTGAAAAGGGTACATCATTCAAATTTTGTTTTTCTTACAATATATACGTAAACCGAACTATCACAGTAATCAATACATTATAAATAAAATAATAATTTAATAATCAAGCTTAAGGTTACGATCTCACCTGATGTTAATATTCGTAAATCATATTTTTTTTTTATTATAATAATCAGTTTATTTCTCAGAAACACAGTGTTATACAGCATTTTGGTGTCTTATATAATTCAATTCAAGGATGTATCGTCTTTAACTATTCTGTTTTCAATAGACCTTCTGACTATATCAGAATATCGTAATATTTAAGCTTCGATTCAAGGGTATCAACACAAAAGTGCATAGGCTAAATGCCAATGAAATATTTCATATCGGCTGACCGCGTTATCGAGACGGGCAGCGGCGACGATCGACGTGTCGTTCATTTCGCTGTCATGCTAGTAATCCGTTTTGTTTGCGTGCTTGTTTCCACGTTCAAACTAGAACACAGTGTTGCAAGGGTAGTGGCATTGAATGATGTTGATTCTGATTTCAATATAGCAACAATTGTGGCCCGCTGTGATTAACCGTTGTGGTTCGTGAACCTCGCGAGCAGGGGGTTCTCGGATCGATTCCCGTCCAAAACAATTAATGATGTGATAAGCAATACCTAAAATGAAAACAGAAGTTACTTACTTTACAAAAATAATTACGATCAAACTAAGACTTAACACATAAGTACAACATACCATTTGTTAAAGAATGTTAAAAACCACTATCATGACACATGTCTGTCATATTTATCACAACTCCAACGAACAGTTAAAATAAGACTAGAATCTATGTATATGTTGGTACCATTTGAAAAAAAAGTTGTAAAATTTTACCTGTGAAAGTCAACAACTGCTAAATGAAGATGAGAAATTTGAGTGCATTATAGATATACGTAGCGGTGAATATACACTTAGCTCATTATACTGTATTCGAACAAAATAAACTGTTCGAGTAAGAAATATCAGTTTTCCATTGAGAATAGCAAATGGCGGTGACTGTACTGTACTCAAATTGTGTGAGTGCGTTATCACAATTTGCAGCGACGACTCGTCCGCGTGTCGCTCATTGCACTGTCAAACTGTAACCCCTTGTTTGTACGTCAATGTCCGAGTGAATCGACGTCCAAATGACTCGTCACACTGGCCGCATCGGGAAATTGCAGAGAGCATTTGTTTCTCAGCAAATTAGATTTTTTTGTTTTTGTTTTATTCAACTGTTGTTGATTGATGCCGTTTTATTGTATACGCCAATTGCTCGTTTACTTAAACATATTAAATATATCAAACGGATATTTTCTTTACTGTATTCAAACTAATTAATTTAGTTAGTGTAGCAGGTTAAGAGAGTAGACTTGTTTTAATAAGGGCTGATTTAAAAATGAGTTGGTATATACCAATACACATGACTTTTAAACACTTTCGTACGAACTGGATATACTATGCCGCCATCTGGTGGCTTATTCGAACAAATTAGGGTGAAAATGTTTTTAAGTAAAATCGGTTAACATTGGTATGATTAACCATGTTAACCAATGTTTATAACGATCCGTGAAGCAGTATAAAAGTCTACATGCTGCAACGCCATCTAGCGGCGGGCCACAGCAACGTTGATAGCATAAAAAGCTTCTCACGTCACTTGGAATATTTTAAAAGCATTACGTAACAAAAGTCACATTGCTTGTGAATTTTAAAACGACTTTTAAAAATAACAAATTCAATTGAAAAAGAAAAAAAAGAATATGGACCTATATATAAATATAATGATATCTATATGGAAAAGCTATAAATATTTTAACTTCAACCTAATGCAGCTTAACAAACAGTAGGTATATTTAATGAAATGAATACGTAATGATAAGAATATTTGAATCTTTGAATTATCCTGCATTAATTATACTTCAGATACAGATATTAATGAGCTTCGGTATCTCGGTCGTACAGTTGAATTCGGAAACTCGATTTCCGGATGGTTAATTTCAGCCAATTAATTTATGTGCACAATAAAACGTAACTTCATGAACACTTGTTACTGATAATTATTTCGCTCATGAATACACCCTTCACAGCCCTGATAACGTGCCAGTTTTAAAACTGAGGAGGCAATTTAAAAGCCAATTTAATATCCCGAACATTTGAGTGAAACAATAAACTGCTATGTCGTTGTCATATAAATCAATTTATCATTGTGGTTGATTGTGCTTAATGAGCTCATATAGATGACGCAAGCGAAAGGCAGACCACAGTGTATAAAGTGCTATGCCATATTTCGAGTGCACGCTTTAAATATAATCGATATATATAGCGCTTTTAAATTATTATGTAAAACGGATATAGAGCTTATCTGTATAGATCAAGGCTTAGCAGTAAGGTTCTCTATCGACATGAAAAGATAGCAATCGAAAGGTTGCGAGGTCTACGTTTTAAACACTGCCTAGGGTAGATATATTTCGAAATTGAAAAGTCAAAAGGACCCTTAAATGCTGGCAACGTTCAAACAACCCTTAAACATAAACATGGCGTCGGTGACCACTTAACGTCACCGTGTTCGCGTTTTTGCCAGCTTTTTATATTAAAAAATCTAGTGGAATACGATCTAGTACGTGCATTTATTGAAACACCGGCAAAAAGTCGAATGGAGATTCCCAACTTTATTATTTTCCCCGGCGCCATCAAGCGAACGTTGCTCTCTGTTGATAGATTAACTCTCACGGCCGCCAACATATTTATTTTGAAGTACGAAATTCGATCTCGTTCATTTGTCCGGGAAAAAAATATTCGTGCAATTTTACCGTGCAGCTCATTGGCCGCAGACATATTGCAGCAGGGAACTGTAACATTTGATGTTTAATTTTATATTAATAGAAATTAATTCTAATTCAAGTCCCGTATTGTTCGCCATGAGCGCGAAAAGTTGACTTTAGGGCGCCGCTTCACAACACTGAATGTGAGAGGAAGAGCAGGTCAAGGGCAACGTCAATAGTCAAACCTGATAAACGACTTCGATGAAAGTAGAAGATCCATAAGAAGTACGTCAGGAACATAGCCGAGGGTGGAAACCCGTCTCTGCCCACCTCTATAAGAAATAAGCGTAAGTGTATGACTAAATTATATTTCAAATTGAACAAAATTAGTTTCGAAGACCAATATTTTGTCCAAAATTAGAACAATAGCCCCTGATAATTAAGTAATTTGTATATAAATGAAACAAAGAATCAATTGTAAAAGTGAAAGCATTAGTCAATTCAACATTCAAAACGTACATCTTCAATTTGCATTACAAAAAGTACCTATGTCAGCCGGTACGAGACCAAAGGTATGATTGAGTACAAATATATGCCCCGGTAGCGGGCGAAAGCCATATTCATTATAAATAATATGAAATCATGCGATGCATGCGGCGCACCGACCGTCTCCCAGTAAATTATAGCCGCGGTGAACACTTTTAAATCATTTAACACCAAAGCCAATTATTTTAATACAGCAATAAAATCCCTATTAGTCAAATATATATTATTTCGATTATCGTGCTTAATGACTTAATAGCGCTCGGTAAATTTTGTTGATGAACAATAAAAAAATAAAAATTTCATGAGAGCTAAAACTGTGACATAACCGGGCAATAATTGGAACACGAGAATGGTTGCCAACTTTAAAGAGATATGTAATACTTTTCTATATAATAACTAACTAGATAAAATAACTAGAACCGTATAAACTTTACTTTATATTGCCTCTATAAAATGTAAACGAATTCTATTTAAGGCGCTATTAAATATAGGCAACGTATCCTGCGTCAGTACTGCAGTGTGGTAGGCTTCATTTATGCAAGCCTTAAAACGTCGCATTTTAGTGTTTCACCGCATGAATAACGAGAATGAGTTTTGATATACATTTTTTGCCAAGAATTGTTAACTACTTAGTATACAATGAAATTTCGTATATGTGGAAACTGAATATAAAACTGTAACGAATATATTTATTACACACAATCAAAATAATGCCAATTGTAATTATTATAAATTGTATATTGGACTCATAGAAAATATGAGCTCTAGAAGTTTTAGTTTGTCTATTAAAAAACACTCCAAAAGGGATAATCTTTTTTAAATTAAAAAAAAAACAAATGATACAGATTTACAAAAGGCAATTTTCATTTACTCTTATTGAAGAAGAACAAACATTTTCGTGTAAAGTTTTCTATCCAACAACATTCAGAGGGCACCCTCAGAAGTACGAGGAGAAGTGCTAACCGCAAGACTCCTACCGGCGGCTATGTAGGTCTATGCGAAATTTACGTACCTTCGCCGCCACTGCAGTGGAATATATTTATACAGGCCCCGAAATACTGCAGTAGATCTGCAGCTGTGTATATAGTACGTCCCGAGCGTAAAAACGTACGCAAACTAAATAATTGAACCGGTTAAACGGCTCCACTGCATCAAGAGCGTGCGTATTATATAGCGGGCATAGTGGCGCTTTTAGACGATAAAATATTGAATGGAAAAAGAACAAAAAATCCTTCTCCTCACTTTAACACATTTTACTATGAATATTTTAATATAGACGTTGATATAAATATGTAAAACTACAAAACGGTCAACGTTACAACCCACCCATGAAATATTTGATCATTTCGACGGATTCAATAAAATCTACTTACAGATGAATACGAGGAATCAAGTATCATTAATCGGATATTATCAACTCAAATCTTTTCGTTATCGACGTGCCTTGAACGTACATGGAATAATTTTATGGCGAGAACATTTTACCATTTTCATTACACATCATTTATGTCATGATTAGGGAACAAATGGCAATTTAATGCTGTCGTTACAACGAGATTGTTATAGAAAAAATTAAAATGTTTGACACAGAAGCAGACGGGCCACCAGATGCTAAGTCGTTACCGTCTTCTATAGATACAACAATAGAAAAGAAAACATCAAAAACAAACAAACGCTTCGTTTAAAGAACCCCATGTCACAATGACCTGTAAAAACTAAAAATAATTATTTTCAAAGTATTTATTTACTGCCTTAACTATTTCACTATACAAAAGTCTATATCTACGAGTAGAACGATAGTACGGTCTATCAATACGTTACTTCAATCGGGAGAGTGCAGAACTACCGAATACGATAAATATCTGAAATGTTAACAGAGACACTAGCACTAGCTAGAATATGTCCAAACCCCCAATAACGCTGAAAGTCAATCCGCACTGTCCTTTACGAAGATTCTAGCTTCAGCATCATAATGCATGTGTTCCACTACGACAGATATAAATATAAGCAAATATCGATACACACTCACAGTATCATGTCGAGGACAATAACTGTGTCTAATAGGTGTGTGTTTACGGTATGCTTAACAGTAATCATATTTGCATGTTAATATTGTAATCAACGTGAAAAAATGATTACTGTCAATCAAAGTATTTCGTAATATGCATCAGTGGAAACAATTAAACGGCATTCTCATAAAACGCTTTATAAGTTCAAAAAGCTTCTATGTGTTGGTAGCGGCTCAAAAGCCAAAATATATGTGTGATCGTCGACGATTTAAACTATCGGCATTATACATACATACACACCGTCACGCCAGGTCCCTATCGGGGTAGGCAGAAAGCACCGAGTGCCAAATATCTCTGTCCTTGCAAACCTGACGC
>DWDX01000412.1:0-27548 GCA_018245675.1 Agara michaeli
GGCAGAGGAGTGTAGTGCACCCCCACATTTCACCAGTTACGTTTAAGTCCCACAATGGACTTATAAAATAAACGTTAAATCTTTAATGTTATGTCAAAGCTCTAGTATATTAACCGAATGGCATTGAGCTAAGTAAGTTCACTATGCTTAGTAAGAAAAGGTGACGAATTGCCGAGTTTTATATGTAATTTAATAATGCTTACCGGGCGATTAGTTATATGTTATTTTTTGTTAGTTGTTTAACTCGAATAGATCGATTGATTTTTGTATAACTTGTCTATCTTAACTCGAGTAATTAAAAGCATTAAGTAATCGTTTGAACGACATCAAGAACAGGCGAACTACCGTATTACGTTATAAGCTGGGCTAAGCTTCGGTCAGACTGACAGTCGGGTAAGTGGCCCCGCTACCGAACGTGACACGCCATAACACTAAAAGTTGTTCTAATAAATAATGCGACGCGCCCGAGTCTATCGACTTCCTCTCGGCAATTAACATAGCAGGAAGCGCGGGCTGTCATTAGGCCGTCAACGCCAACTGTTCTACCAAAAAGCATTACACGAATCACGGTACGCGCTCAACGCCAATATAATTAGGACTCCAATGCTTTATAAATACAAATAAATAAGAGACGCCGTGCGAGGTGGCAGGCCGCAATTTACTGGTGCGTTGCGCTGTGCTCAAATTATCGGGTTCGAGCTGTGTGTCTCACTGACTAATGACGCGACTCCCGACAATACCGACGCCGTGCTATAAGCATATTTAATCAGCTCACCTTTCAATATTTGATATCGGCGCCATATGCCGCAGGCCATAAACGCGGATCGGTTTAGTCCTTATTCTCTGGTATGCCAAGGATATATATCGGTGGCTTTACCCTGAATTTATATTACCAGTCTATACTGGTACGTACATTTTTTATATTCTTTTATACGAAGAAAGTAGCATTTACAATGTTTCTTTAATAAGACAGTCGGAATGGGACTGTCAGTGTCAATCTGTTAATAAAACTATTCATCGCTTGGGACTGTTCAATAACATTAGTTGAGTGCGTACTGACTGTAATTACGGACTTTCTTATAATACTTTAAGTGGAGCCATTGCATTAGTGAGAGTACAAGTGAGGTTTGTTTTATAATGTGTACTGGCATCCGCGGCCATGTCGGTGATCCGTGACCTAACGGTAGGGGGAGAGTAAATCCCGGTGGCGACGCAGCGGCCCACGCGCGCCTCGAACAAGCCAGCCCGCTGCCCCGTAACTCACTTCCGTATCCTCGCTTCTAGCGAATACCTACATGCAAAATCAACTCTAGGTAGAGTTGGATGTAGATTATTTGCAAATTCTCTTATATTTTCAGACGTTAAAATGAAATAAATAAATGGGTTTATTTTCTACATTTCTTATAAAAAAAATCGTTACAGATGTCAATGGTCCTATACAAAATTCATCACCATACATATTATTCGTAAAATTGCCTGAAAACTTAATCATTAAATAATATAAAACAAATGATTGTTTGCATTTGATTCACAGTAACTAAATGTATTTTGACAGAGGTATGTATGTATTTATTATAAAATCTTGGGACTACTCAAAACAACAGTGAATAGGTACGTTATAGGCATGCGCGTTACATCCTAACCTGTAACTCACCTATCATCAGGTGAGCTCATAATCAAACGCACGTCTATTACAGATTAAAAAAATACGTCCATAAAAAAATGTTACTACGTCACGACACAAGAATAAACATAAAAAATACAATGCGTTAACAAAATAAGCACTTCTAGCTATAAATAAGCCGATGGTAAAAGTTTTATAAGCGGCAGAACCGATTTCATACGGTCGGGACTGGTTGTTCGCCAAATATAAGGGTCGTTGCATACGATACATTTGTATGTATCGCACGATCGCGGCAGATCAGTCTCGTAATTGACGCAATTCGATATTATCCAACGAGCAAGATCACACATCGCGTCACGATAGCCATAACAACAGCGACAATATTCCCTTGATAAATAGTAATGATGTATAAATTAACATAATTACTGTTCACCGTTGAAATGCCAATGTTTATTTCACACTTAAGCAAATAAGCCGGTAAAGCTGGCAAACCGATATTGCATTTATTCGTCGTCAACTCTCCAATTCGCGTCGCTGTTGGCACTTAACGTATAAAAGGTGTATGTAACTTATATCTGTTAGATGCTGTTCGAGATTTCTATTGGATTATAGGTTTTGTGCGGAGATAAAAAGCTACATATGTATAGAGTGATCACATTGTTGGAGCGTGTTAAAGACCGGTTGTGCGGCGAATAACGAGCGTTCCGTATACAATAGACCTTTTAACGTCATGTGGACGTGCGTCAATCGTCCCGGGCACCGGACAGCGGACGCAAGTGAGAGTTCGCCTTTATTATGCTACGCTGTGATACGTTCCCGAGGCAAAAAGTAACTATCGCATAATTATTATAATTCTCCTACTAGATACACGTGCGACTTGAGCGGTACTTGTTTTAAGAGAGGATGGAGGATAACGAAAAGTAGCACACCCGCTGTAATGGTGTTGATTTGGAATATTTTTTTCGTTAGCATTATTATTATGCCATCACGCCAGGTCCATAACGGGGTAGGCAGAAAGCACCGAGTGCCAAATATCTCTGTCCTTACAAACCTGACGTGCTTCGTTTACGTTCATCACTCTCTTCATGCATACACGCCGGTTTCAGAGACTTGACTCCCCCGTCAGCAATTGTCTGACCTATTTTAATATGTATTGGCTGAATTTCAATATTTTTTTTTCTAATGAAAATTGTATAAAGACAGTTATGCTTATCTCTTATTATTTAGAGCGAAGTTAAAACTTCTTTAATAACACCACTCGGTTTATGAAAGGTGATAACTGTAAGACTTACTTGAAAATTAATAGACGACATCAAATTCCTTTCTCGTCTCGTACAGTTACAATATTAATCGTATACGCGGGTCGGACAACTATGATAACAAAAAAGGGGCGAGTCAGCTCGATTCGTATGAAAATAAAAAGCATACAGGCAACTGACGTGCGTCCGGCGTCACTTAGCAGCGCTGGAGTGATGTGACAGGCCTTGCCGATCCGGATTCCTTTTTTACATTTAAAAAATTAAAATAAAACAAGTAACCCACTAAGTTTCTGGATCTGTTCCATTGTGTTCACGTTTTGGAAAAATTCAAATGACCGAACGCTGGCCGCTTTTTTGAGCCGCGGAATCTCGGGTTCGGCGTTTAAATACATACGGTTTCGCAGTTTAGCGCCATGTTTTTTCCATTTTCTGTGCATTCCGATGCGTCCGATGCGATGCGGTGGATTTTGCGCGATTAAATCCCGTGCCGCGATAGGAATAAGTTGTTAGCGTTAACGATTTAGATCTCGTGCGAATGCACCTCTTGACGCCACTCGGGTAATTATATTCTGTTACTTCTCAAAAGACTACTACTTACTTACACGCTGAACGGCTGTGCTCTTTTGTTGCGTGCTATACGTATACGCCACATTTGTAACGTATGATTTCTTACGTTCTCGAATGTCATCGTTGAAATAACTTACGTTTTGCTTTACAATTACAAACGCAGTTGATTTTATTTGGTCGTATCGGTTTTTGCGTCGGCATCGTTCGATTGTCGATATTTAGAGTGGCAATATGAATGTATTTATTCAGGGTTCAGGCCGCTAACAATGCTACGCTTGTCGCGGCAGGGTTGGCTCAACAAGTGACGGTCTAGGTACTGGCTTTGCTGGGAATGAAGCCATTACACTTGCTATTCGCTATTCGAAGGGTACGCAAATGCAAGAAATGCAAAATCAAACACGACGATAAAAAATATCTAAATACTAAATCTTTGAATTCATTCACATAAATAACTAATTGATTCATTTATATTTACTAATCAAACATCGAATTCTTCGACGCCCGTAAAACAATTATATAACTAAAGTAACGAGTATTAAAAGCCATTTGCTATCAATAAAAAACATACTAAACTAAATCTACGCATAAAGCATTCTACGCTACATACAGTAATTGCTACAAATAAAATATTACGTAACCAAAATTAAGTAGGTGGCAGCCCTAGTAAGTATGGCCGTGAATCAGGGCTGACACCGAGACCGGTGGTCCGCGCGTCAAGACCGCGCGTGCGGCTTTGTTCAACCCTTCCATTTACATAAAACCTACTGGAAAAGCCCAAATATTAACCAAAATCTTTTAATTTTAAGTAACATTAGGCTTCTTGTACTTGTGTGTAAAACCCCTTTTTAAAAATGTTCATACCATACCCAACATTTTTATTATTAGTCTTAAAAAATTACAAAATAATTTATATCAGACTTAGAGTTAGTCAATTAAAATGTCTGCGCCATTTCTGTTTTATGTAATGAACATAAGTCGTTTAATCGCCGCTATTCCGAATATTACAATTATTATAGTGCTATTTATTCGCTGTAACGGTAGGTACTCGTTTCGCCTTCACGAATCACGACCACAGACGGATATACCCTCTCGCCTCGTAGACCATATCATATACAGCGCATACATTCCAACGTAACATCACGCCTGTAATCCCCTAAGGTGTAGGCAGAGGAGTGTAGTACACCCCCACACTTCACCAGTTACGTTAAGTCCCACAATGGAATAGGTGGTGAGCCTAACAACCTTTAATTTTTATTTTATTGTCGCACAAAAATAACATTTAGAAAGAAAAACTGAAAACAGAAAAATATAGAACATAGGTAAATGTTTTCCGAAAACAACACCAGTGATAATAATGGGACAAGTGCGGGGGACACTTACTCCTAAGAAGATCCTGTTAAGCGTTTTTTTTTGTAATACTAGATTCATAGAGTTCTTAGAGGACGTATTTGTCTAGCGGCCAAATTGAATTTCTAAAATCTTCTATGTGGAATCTTTTCATTTATTGATAGTTTCAGCAGTAGATAATGGCATTCTAGCTACTGGACATGAGGTTTTTTCTGCATCCCTTACAAGACGCGCTTTAAGGAGATCTAACCCGTCTTTCATTATTCTATACGACTGCAATTATGTTAACTGACTAAAACAACGGGTGGTTTAAAAGCATTTAAAAAATATAAATATGTTTTTCAATATGTAGTAAGCAATGTTTAATAACATCTTAATAGGTTAAGACATTTCGATTAAGACATTTAAGGATTGTAAGTTACCTAGCACTAAATGTTTGCAATAGTTTTTTTTAAAAAAGAATCCAATAATTTCTAACTAGACAGACAGCGAATTTCTCGGCATTATTTTCTTGTGTCAAATTTCCATTTTCATAAACCACTGACATTGGTACGGTTGCTCACCTTGTACTGTTTTCGCGGTTGATATTTTTTAAGCGCACAATATTGTCATAGCATTGTTATGCCTGTATCACATTAGTTGTGTATCCTCAACGTGCAAGTAATAAAGATATATAAGATCTACCGTAAAGCGTTATGTGAAATGTGATTGGCTTATGACTTTATCTAACAACAGTGTTGTACTAAGATTTAACCGCATTTGCGGCTCTAAGTAAATCACGTCATATTGCCTTTACTTTACTCTTCCATGGTCTCAATAGAATAAAACAAACAGTTTCAATAACTACATTCGATGTCGGTTACTGTTTTGTTAATTTTATGACAAAAATTACTTTTGTACATTTATGATCAGGTATACAAATAGTACGAAACTCAGTTTTTCTGTATTACGAGTAATAGTAGACACCAATTTTTGTGTCGCGTAAGGTGAGACTTATCAATGAACATTCGCGAAACAGAGCGTGTACTTTAGTGTTTATTAAAATAATTCACAGAAATGAACAGCATCGAATCGAATAGAAATGACGAAGATACAAGAAGCTATAACCCCTATGAGCACAGAGAGGTCAAAAAGCCAAGCTCGTAAGTTAATCGTTTTATTTTATATGTTGTAAAGATATTCTTGAAACTATAATAATTATAATATATGTATTCTGTTTTCTGCCTACCCCGTTGCGGAATTGGTGTAATGCTATAATAATAATAAAAGACATTCAGCTTATCTCTCACAATACAAAAAACATAAAATTTTATATTTTTGCAAATATTTGTTTAAAATACTCAATCTAGAATTATCATTTTTTAGTTAACAAAGTTACCAAGGACATAATACGTACAGTTTTATTGAAATATAATTTACACTTTTGACGCCATTGTCTTAACATTTTAAAAATGTGTCAATTCATATCTCACGACCGCCCCATTACTGTCTGGCAACCCAGCTGTAAATTTTCTGAAACACTAAATATCAAATTGTATAAATGAAATTGATTTTATTTTGTATAGATGAAGTATTTTCCCATTCAAGTACCGTACTAATAGTTACTGCATATAATCACAGAAACCTTGTAAAACTTTTGGAAAAAAACCTAAGTAAGGAACAAAATAATTTGTTTATTAAAAATTTTAATTTCATATTTCAACAGTTTGCTTTTCAAATTTCAATATTTTAAAGTTGAAGAATGGAAAGAATTTCTCAGGATCCAATACTAGTCGGCAAAAATCCTACGTTCACGTAAAAAGGCTAAATCCCTAAAAAAAAGGCTTAAGAGTATATGTGTATGTATATTTCAAAAGTCATCCTTATACATAGTTAAAAAATCCACGACAAAACTGTTGGCGACCTGGTTAATAATCACTATCACACGAAAACCAGATATTTCCATGTCTTATTTCACGTTCTTTCATTTCTTATTTGACTGTTTATACACAACCTTCATTCATTTAAAAAGAAACTTATGTTTTAAGCCCTAGGTTCAAAATCTATCTATAAAAAACATTCTCAAAATAATTTTCGCGACTAAGCCACGAACATCTACTAACACAAGGTAATTACAGAAACTTTTGTCAACAACACAAAAGTTGTCAATTTTTGTTCGGTGGAGACCCAGCATAACAAATATTTTTTTTTTATTTTTCGTATTTACCCATCTGCAGGTGCGCTCGTGATTTCGCGCGCGAATGAAATATTTTACTTTTGTACATAAATTCAAACTGCCAATTTTTTTTAGTTTTTTGATACCCCTATAAGGTACTCTCTTTAACAGTATAAGTACCGTCAATAGGATTAACCATTCTGAAAATTGCTGTGTACAAACAAACAGACAATTTTTTTATTGTAGTTTAGGTCCCTGTCACGTTTAAATAACAGTAAAGAATAAAACGAAAAAATAAATTATATTCGTTTATATATACTTCTTAAAATGGATGTTATGTATTATACTTGCGGTAGGTACTAACTTAGAAACTTAGAATGCATATTACTATATATTGATTTACATGTTTTTTCAGTGACTTAAGGTCTACAGCGAACTTGATCAAAGCATCGTTAGGATCTGGCTTGCTTGCGGGACCTCTAGCGTTTGCTAATGCCGGTTGGGGAGTAGGCATCGTTGGAACTTTCCTTGTTGGTTTTCTCTGTGGACACTGCATTCACATTCTAGTGAGTTATTTTAATTTGTGTATTATGGAGTGATATCCAACAAGTATGGATCAATCTACATTAGAACCATTAATCCATTAGGTACCATATAAAAACATCACAGAAAAAATAAAATCTTAATAAATTCAAGTAATTTTTGTAATTTTTGTAAGTTTTGTATATGTGAATTGGAATCCACTGTTTAACACGGTTGTACAAATAGTTCTACCAACCATTAGCTAATTTATTGACACTTTATTCATAAATTAGCCTTAAATTACAGGTAAAAACATCCCACGGGTGCTGTAAAATTGAACAGAAGCCTTTACTTGATTATGCCCAAACATGTAAATCTGCATTTGGAAATGGACCTAAATGGTGTAGACCATATGCTAATATTGCTAGGTGAGTTGACTTTAATTATCTACTATTCATGCATATTATATTTCTAATAGTTTCAATTTGAACTCGCAAATCAAAATCTCAGTTATTAAGCCGTGACCGACGCTAATAAGTAAATGAAATATGTATTTATAGTAAACATCGGTTATTCTAAATTAAACTCATAACGACCTTGTCCTAGAAATTTAAAACATATGTTCTGATTTCAGCATATTTACAGAATTTGCACTGGTCTCCACCTACGTGGGTGTTTGCTGTATTTACACTGTTCTCATATCGGACTCGATCAAACAGGTCTGTAAATATCACTAATACAATGCACTTGAAGTACTTCAGAATGTAATACATTTGTTTTTCTTTCAGCTGGTAGACAGATATGTTCCTTCGATAATATTGCCCGTCGAGTACTACTGCTTAATCATTTTAATCCCTCTGTGCATACTATGTCAGATTAAGTACTTGAAATGGCTGGCTATATTCTCCGTAATGGCCAATATTTTCTTGTTCGCCACGTACCTAATATGTTTGTATTATATTTTTGGGAGTCCTTTAAACTTAGCTGACAAAAAGGTCGCCGGTGATCCCTCAAGATTCCCTGCTTTTATATCGTAAGTAAAATACGTTTACTCTCGTGGTACATGCGACAAGTCCCGGGAGACATTCTAAACGGATCATATCGAACACTTTTATCAGACATTTACATCGTTGACATGTGCAAACGAGCTGTAAGGTGTAATACAACCTTGAGTGACAAATTTCATACTCAAGACACATATCTGTTAATATAAATATTAAATTCCAACGTATATATGTTTCTACTAAAAATGGATGTTACTATGTAAAGGATTGTTTAATTAATTAGTAATTAAGACAATAAAAAAGATTTAAGGTCAATGGGACTAAAGCATACATGTGTGCCTAAAAAAAATCGTGCCAGTTTGTTATAATTATTTACTACAATTATTGTAAATTTATTATTATAAAACCAATATTATAATTATAATTATGTATTAAAACTAAAGTAGATTTAATCAATACCAGACTAGACTAATATACTCTTGACTCAAATACGCTAACATATACAAACATACCTACATACATACATCTGCAATTAAAATGTATTAATTATGTCACTACGAAATTAACCTGAGAACATCTTTATTTGAATATGTTAAAATTATTTTAGGACGGTTATCTTCGCGATGGAAGGCATCGGAGTGGTAATGCCCGTTGAGAATGCCATGAAGAAACCTCAGCACTTCCTGGGCTGTCCTAGTGTGCTGGTTTTTGCGATGGCGGCCATAGTCTTCTTCTATAGCACCTTGGGGTTATTTGGTTATTTCCGATACGGCGATATTCTAAGAGGATCCATCACTTTAAACTTGCCTATTGACGATTGGTCAGCATAATACACTTTTGACGGTTCCATGCTACAAAGTGATATGTCTAAAACACAACTTTACAGATCTTGATAAATATTGGCATAAAACATGTATAAAAAGTTATATCTCGGATCTTCATATATGCGACGTCAGTTCCTCAAATTTACGATACATGTTCTCTTTGTATGTTTTATCAATCCAGTGCACAAGTTTTATAAAAAAATTATGCTAATATTATGCTTATCGTTAAATTAAGACAACTTATGAAAAATAAATTTGACATGTCACCACATACGCAGGGACCGTCGATTGATCTTTATTCTACTAAATTTTGTTCAAATATTCATTATACTGTATTGACTTATTTATTACAGGCCAGCAATATGTGCAAAAATATTCATAGCGCTATCAATATTCTTCACATATCCTCTTCAATTTTTTGTAGTGTTCGACATCTTCGAAAAGTACACAGATCCACATATAAATGAGAATTACAAGTCCTTGACGCTTATCATAGCAAGAATAATTGGTGTATGTTTCTGTGGTAAGATGATATAAGAAATACATTTACTGTAATGAATAGAATTTCCGATAAAGAATGCCAGTAGTCATTAAATCCCACCGTTGTATAAACCCAATAGCCTGTGAGGAAATAAATATTTCAATAAGTAGTTAATATATGTATATTGACAGTATTTAATAAGTTAGTTAATATACCATTCCGCAATCTCTACGTAAAATAATTCTCTGTTTCCACCGCAATGAGAACTAAAAATAAATAAAACCCCAAATAATCCTGATACTTAACTACGTAATAAAGATAACTAATGCAGTAAAGTTCTATGAACCAACCTAAGAAGAATAGTAGACTGATATATAATATTAATAAACAAATGAACTTATTTACAAAATTAGTGAGAGGATCTGATCTTATTATGTACCTTATTCGATTCTGCGTATTCATTTCGAATAAATTTAAACCAACCTAAATAACCGTTTTTCATAGCCTCCGCTATAAAAAAAAACGTGACCGGCTTTGTTAAGGTAACAACAACTTTTTTCTTTTCCAGTCGGTATTGGTATAGCATTACCATTATTAGAGCAAATTATAAACCTGGTCGGCGCTTGCTTCTACTCCATATTGGGTCTTATTATTCCTGCCGTAGTAGAGACCGTATTTCGATGGCAACATCTCGGAAGATTGAACTGGATATTTTGGAAAAATCTGTTAATATTTCTGTTTGGCATTGGAAGCTTAGTATCTGGGTGTACGGTCACTATCTTGGACATAATTGAAATATTAGGAAGAAAAAATGAATAAAAGATCTAGATTAATTTTGCAGGCTTGAGTTCTTCGTTTTTACTTAAATTGTTAAACCTATTTTTAATTGTAAATATTACATGTAAGTAATGATTAAGTGTATTAAACACTGTGTTTTTTATTAACTCGTTTTATTTGAATTGTGAGGTAAAACGATTGTAAGATTATTATGTAATGACTATACCAAATATATATTCAAATACCTAAATTGTTCTAAGTCATTTAAAGACAAAACATGCCAATGAAAATTAATTTTCAAACATAGTATATATGTATGTTATAAAATTGTATACCCAGTACATGCCTATGTACATAATTTATCTGCTTTTATCTTCAAGTCAAATACAAGGATCATAGTCATAAAGCTATTACACTCAGATTGGCATTCAAGAAGATATGATAGGCTTTACTAAGTTAACCAAACAATTTTAAATTACACGTTTTGGCTTTATGTGATTTTTTAAAATCATTTACTAGATATTATGTTAATGTTTATATGAATTTTGTTAAGTGATCACAATGAAGGCACAAAACAGCGATAGGAGCGTAGAGGATTACAATCCCTTCGAACATCGACAAGTAAAGAAACCGAACTCGTGAGTATATTGTAGCTAGTATTTATTTATATATTATACATCATATATTTTATTATATATCCTATAATTTATTACGTATATTATCTTTAACGCCAACATTGTTTAAAATTCCCTTTCTTTTAGAGATATCAGATCGTTAGCAAACCTTTTAAAATCGTCTCTTGGTTCGGGCATCCTTGCAATACCACTTGCATTCGCAAACGCGGGCTGGGGTGTCGGGATCGTAGCAACAATTATTATAGCCTTCATTTGTGGACATTGCGTCCATATATTTGTAAGTAATCATATTTTTTCTCTCTTTCATATTACTATACGTTAACTCTTATATTACACGGTATCACTAACATACTATATACACAATCATGGCAACACGTTAATAAGAAATGACGTGTAATTTGTATGTGTGATCCATATACAAATTACACATATGTACATTTTTTTTTATATGTTATAAAGACACAGATGTAAAATTATCTTTAAAGTTTCGTTATAAAAGACTCTATTCAGTTCTATAATATACTGTTCATGTATCAAAATTGCAGGTAACTGCATCAAGACAATGTTGTAAAGCTGTCCGAAAGCCATTGTTAGGGTACGCAGAAACATGTTACACTGCTTTTGAAATAGGACCAAAACCCATACGGCAATTTGCATCCACTGCGCGGTAATAAACAATACTATTAAACAATCATGTTTCAAGTCAAAAACACTTAGTAACGTTGTACCTCTCTTTGCAGATTATTCGCCGAATTTTCATTGATATTTACTTATTTGGGCGTGTGCTGTATTTTCACTGTACTCATCGCCGATTCCATCAAGCAGGTTTGAGTGCATCACCAATAGTAGACAAAAACTTTATTTCAGATTTTTAGAACTACGTAATTGTAATGAGAAATTATTCATACGGCCTTGGTCTATAATTTTTAGTCAGCTTTAGATAATCTGCTTATATTATGTAAAACAAATTAATTTGTCTGTAATTTTTTAAACGAAAAAAGTTTAATTCATTCTCAGAGCCGGCAAAAATAATTGAAAAGAGTTATTTTGTTATAAGAGTAATCAACATATTATGTGAAAAGAATCGTTGAATTGCCGGTGCATTTGACAGCTGTATGAAACAGAAAAGTACTAAATAATATGTAGAACACATTCTTCTATGTATATGTGCCCCTTTCGTGACTCAGTCTAAATTTGAATTTAACTTAATGTCTTTTTGCAGCTTTTCGACAGTTACATTCCAGACGTCATATGGCCTGTGGAGTATTACTGCCTCGTTATTTTAATACCACTCTGCCTCATGGGTCAGATCCGATATCTCAAATGGCTAGCGCCTTTCTCATTAATAGCCAACGTATTGCTTGTCACTACATTCGGGATATGCATGTATTATATTTTCAAAGACGGTTTCTCTGTAGCCGACAAGAGGGTGGTCGGGAATGCTGTCAGATTTCCAGCTTTTCTATCGTAAGGGTTTTTATTACAATTTTTGGAACGAAAATGAAACAAATGTTACATAACTATCAGAAACAATATTAAAACAAAACGCCTATTAAATTAAAATAGCTATATCTCTTGGAACCATAATGTAACGCTACAATACTCTACAACTAATAGACATGAAAGCTTGACTGAGACTTTGAAGTTATTTGGTTAAATAATTTCATGAAAAAGAAACGCAATTAGCGGTACTAAGACTTTTTAACTCCCTTTTGCGATATTAATCATATAAATGATTAGTAAATTGCATTCTAGAACAGTAATATTTGCTATGGAAGGAATCGGAGTAGTGATGCCCGTGGAGAACACTATGAAGAAACCCGAACACTTCCTGGGCTGTCCTAGCGTAATGGTAGTGGCGATGACGATTATAATGATCCTGTACACCGTTCTGGGTCTCTTTGGCTACTTCAAATATGGCGATGCACTTCGAGGATCTATTACACTAAATCTTCCCCTGGATGATTGGTAAAATTAACAATTAACACTGCTTGAGTACTTACTGGACTTGGTACTTACGTACTTCATTTCTGATTAATAATTTCATTTCATTCATACCCATCATGTAACTAACTAGGCAAAGAAAAAGTGTTATTTAGGTTAATTCAGAGTAGATTGGTTACTAAATAAGAAAGTACTAAATAAAATCTTCCGATGCCAATTTAACATATTTTTTATGTAAAAGCGCTTGCCGCTTGGAATGGCTATCGTGGCTAGAGCACCTAACTGCTAAACAGGAGGGTGTGGGTTCGATTCCTACCCAGGACAAAGATTTGTGTGATAAGCACATTTGTGTGTTCTGCCTGATATAATAAAAATATCTATATAAGTGTCATACACATAGTATGCAGTCATTTAATTGTCTAATTGAAAATCAGATAGTTGTGTGTGACATTGTCCCAATTAATTATTATTATACAAAAGTTTCTTCCAAAAATATTTATACAATTTTAATCAATCTTTCTCTTTTCTATACAATTACGAATGGTAAAACTCACGAATATCATATCATCTGACTTAAAGTGTATCGGATGTTACAATCTGCAGTGTGCACTAACCTTCACTTTTTTCAGGCCAGCAATTTGTGCAAAATGTTTTATTGCCCTCAGCATTGTCTTAACATATCCGTTACACTTTTATGTGGTTATTGACATCCTAATGGGGTACTTAAGACCTAGGGTGCAAAAAAAATATGAAAACATTTTGGAGACTGCGGTCAGAACAGCTGTGATTTGTTTTTGTGGTAAGTATTACGATACTATTACATCGGTAAATTAAATTTCACAGATCACTTATTGTTAGTTCTTCCTCAACCTCATTATTTCTATAAGTTCTACTTCCTATGTCAGGGAACGTTCTGACATCGGAAACAGTTGGGTACCTGTCTTGTATTTTTGTTGTTCTTATAAATAGTTTTTTACCTTGTACCTAAAAAGATAATATAGTACCTACAAAAAGAAAAGAAGTAGAAAATAAAGATTAACAACGTACTTAGTTGTAGGTACATATAGGTATAATTTTGTATATATTATGTGTGCGTGATAGACTATAGCCTAAATTCCTCTCGTCATGAGAGGAGACCCAGGCCAGCAGTGGACCAATTAAAGGGTCGGAAAAAAAAGTGTAGCTGGCACTCTTAAGTGAAATTAGGTACTGTCATTCTACCCAAATAGCGGTGAAATATTGCTTTAATCGATACTAATCAAATCAATCAAATACATATAGTAATGTATAAATAATAATAATAATAATAGCCATATTATATAAATTGTTTGTTGTACCATATGCATTTATGTCTATGGTTCGATATATTTACATGCGTTTTTCTTATTCATGATTCCAATTTACATTCTGCATAATAAAGCAAAATGTCGTTCACTTAATTAATTACATTGTAAATCTGACTATTATCCCAGGTGGCATCGGAGTTGCTCTTCCAATGTTAGAACAGATCATAAACTTTGTCGGAGCACTGTTCTACTCTATACTAGGCATAATCATCCCAGGCGTTATAGAAGCCGTGCTTCGATGGGAGAACCTTGGAAAATACAATTGGATACTATGGAAGAACACTGTAATAATTCTCTTCGGCATAATCTGTTTAGTTTCTGGTTGTGCTGTTACGATATCGGATATTATTGAAATACTTAATCGAAAAAATGCATAAGCTGTTGTAACTGTAAATATTAAAATTAATAATGATATGTAAACTTTAATAAAATATTACGCCAAAGGGTGTTTTGATTATATACAACAATATATGTATTTGTAAACATTTTAAATTGCTTGTACATTTATATTTATTGCGATTTTTGTATAAGTTGCATAATACAAAACGGAAAAGCACAGATTACCATAGAAAGGAAGTTTATTAAAAAAAATATGAATATATACTTATTTAACACAATTTTATTATTATATATAGAGTATATAAGGGCATTATTTTAAAACCTCAACATCTATAACCATGTAAATACTATAGGTACTGTTGCAAATAAATGATTTTATTATTATTATTTTTTAGGCCTTGGATTTTCTTTCTTGCTTTCATTCCAATGTCACGTTGAAGGTACTACATCTATCTCTTTATCTGTCTCTTACGTGATCTCCCCTGTTTTTTTATAACTGTAGAAAATTATGATATATTACAGGTACTAATGCAGTCTTTGGTCATTACACCGCAAAACATTTACGCAATACGTCGCAATCGCACTAGCAAGAAGTAACGTAGTTTTAGCTCGACTATCTACGTATTAGTAACATGCGCAGATTCATTCATGGACCGTTCCGCTCTCACAATGATCAACATTATCGATAGACAAATATGTATACGTTATCTAGTAACTATAGTATAACAGCAAACTCGATTGTGCCGAGTGCGCAGCACGCCTGCGTCTCAGCCGCGCATTACACATTTGAAGAGTGGAAATACTCCGGTATTTTTTAACGTAACAAGGTGTACAGTGTACGATATACTAGTTAAATGATGTAATAATATTGATAGGGATGTATGTTTATTAGTGAGTAACAAAACCATAGTCTTTTCCGTCTATTTACTTCAATACCTGCATATGAAATTGCCAGAAATAAGAGTTACCTATAGATATTATAATAATCATGGATTTGAAATTGGGGAAATTTGATTATAATTTACCTTACTTTTTTGATTGGCCCCTTTCTCATCCTGTATTCTGTATTCTCATATTATAGCTATCGATAATTTCTTGGTACTAATTTCAGGAAGTCTTTCCTCGTAATTTGTTGATACAAAAACATATTACTTTATATCGGGATGTCATCATAGGTACTTACTCGTTTTATACTTTGATGCCAAATTTTATTAATAGATATCTTTGTCGCTGCCACATTGTTTAGTTACTTATTGTGTATTTTAGCACACTATAGCTGCCAAACTTTGAAAACTAATTATAATATGTATGACAACAAAGAAAAACATTATTAAACATAAATATTTGTCCACTTTACTTTTCTTAAATATAACTTGTTCCGATTATAATTCAAATTGACGAAGTAGGGATATATTTTAGAAAATATGTTAAAAAATCATATTTCTAAGAAGTTCAACTAACATTTTCTACTGACATATACGGAACATACCTGTTTCACTCTAAGATAACAGATTTTTATGCACTAAATGGATACTTTCTTAGTACCTATAAATTTAAGCAATATTTTTTACTTCAGTGTGTCAGTAAGTAATCCTGTTTTTGAAATGACTAAAACAATATCGTATCCAACTATCTTGTTTAAAAAGAATGACTTACATTTTCTTTTCCTAAGCAATCAGCTGGTTTACGCAGTGTCTCGTGACCCAATTCAGTCGTATAATTTTACATTCTATAGAGCGTAGGAGTACTTACCTCGGCGTTAACTGATAAGAGCAGAACCACATTTTAAAAGAAATAAAACATATTAACACCAGTCTTTAAGCGTCACTTTAGCGTAATCAAATTTTATATATTGTACCTATTGTACATTCCTTTAAAGACTGTCAAAAAGTTTTCTACTACTGTATTGTGAAAAAATATGTCAAAGATTTATTTATTTACAAATAGTTATTCAGAAGTCCTTTCCTCAAGGCGTTATCTTAACGAGAAAACTTAAATTCATAGAATATAATAATAAAACGTACAACGTCATTTTAATCTAAAATTGAAATCTTTAAAAGTTTCAAAAATTTCTACAGTCTATCACGCTTACATCATTGAAGTCACGTTATTCTATTATACTATGTTTATACATCTCTAATATTAGAGATCTGTCGTCAGAGTGTACATACATTTGTACCCGGGTATTGTAAAACTCTTTGGAAATTATCCAGACTAAAGCAGAGTCTAGCGCCAGCTTTCTCCATTCACAGCTTATCTTTCGTCGGACAATTTTTTTTTTCATATTTTATATCTGAGTTCGATAGAGTACAGACTCTATTTTTATCATTTTTGAACAAGACAGATTTCAAGATATCGATCATCATTTGGTGTAGTTTTACTTATACAACTTCCCCAAGTTATTATATCATCAGACATATTTACAAAATCAAAATTCAGTGTCCTCAAATTAGTCTCCCGCGTCGAGCAATATTTTTTGAATAACAGAGATTAAACCGATTTTCTACAAAAACTTAATTGTCCTGTCAGCATTATGTTAAATTTATGATTTGTAGCTAATACAACTTGGCAAGTAATGCTTCGCTATTGTTAATTATTTAAAAAAATAATAAACATTAAGTTTGTGGAAAATAGCGAATGTAAAAACGAACAGACAGAAGTCACTAGTGGCCGCTATCACCTATCGAGATCTGCAACCGTTAAGACTGTTGAACTGGAACTATTAGTGTCAATAAATTTAGTGAGTAGGTAAAAGGTATTACCAAAGTCTATCACTGTGTCATGGCAATGCGAACGAACATCAAACAGATTATATTATAAGACACCATGTATGCTGTTGTTTTAATTTTAAATTTTGTTTTAATTTTCATTTCTGTTTCCCTTTTTATGTTTTGTATTTATTTGTATTGAATAAACAAATGTTTTGTCTTTATTTTATTAAATATGGGTTCTGTCCGGAAACAAAAAGTTTTCTTATTTTTATCACTATAACAGTGAAACGAAAGTTTTTAGAATGCAGTGCGTACGACGCAAGAACAAATCCGCCAATAAGACGCGTCTCGGAATTCCTCGATATGGACCAGATCAAGTTTTTGAGATAGATGCAGTTGCCAAAATCGTGTCTTCACGGCCAAGCGTACCTTATTTATATTTTACGATTCGTGCAAACTTAGATCTCAGCGACCATTGTGTGCGTTGCCGCGCACCGTGAAAGATGTCACGCGTGTGGATATGACAAGGATATAAAAGGCCAAGTAAACAAACAAATGGTTTTTAATATACAGTGAATTCATATACAAGAGGAACGTATATTGTGCGGTCATGTCTAACAGTTACAATATGAAGGAGTTCAGCTCGACGTAAGTTTTTCAAATTCCAATCGTCTTATCAAAATAGTTTCATTGCTCAAAACTGTTCGTTAGTCTAAATATTTAAATTGTTGATTGACTGTGTAATTTAATTATGATAGGTAGATGTCCGTTTACTCTAGTTATTCCCGTATTATTTAGGCACTTCCAATTACTGAAATCAAAATTCCGTGGGTAGGTACTTAACTACCACTAATACTACTAAGAGTACTACTTATAAAGACTATAACTTTAGGTTGTATTTATTTTTCATTCAATTTACCTACTATTTCGTATACCTACAAACAAAATATAGACAGATCTCCTATCGGATAAGTAACATAGTTCTTTAGTTGAACATTTAAAGTTGCGTAGTAGAAGTACTATGCTTACATTTATTTACTTAGTTCAACCCGTAAAGAGATCAAGATAATATGCCGGTGTACTAAGTACAATGTTGTATTTATGTTAATAGTACCCACTTAAATATTGTTACTGCACGGTTTTATTTTTCAATAAGCACACACATACACATAGGTGTCAGATACATGTAAAATTATAATTCAAAGATATACTCAAAGATTATTATGAATTGTTGTTTAAATTCAAACCGGTTTCACGGATGTTTATACCACACACACTAAAAAAAGGGGAGTTAAAAAAACGACTCCTCAGCAAGATTGACAGCCTCTAAAAATCCTATTTCATTTAATATAAGGTACAGTCGCCCTCCTCCGCCGCGACAACATGGACTCAGAAAGCCTGCATTCCCACTAGTTCTTTAAGCAAATCATGAGTAGTTGTGTATTTAATTTTTATTT
This sequence comes from Agara michaeli, assembly GCA_018245675.1. Taxonomy (NCBI): domain Eukaryota; kingdom Metazoa; phylum Arthropoda; class Insecta; order Lepidoptera; family Hesperiidae; genus Agara; species Agara michaeli. The sequence continues at coordinate 18,993 of DWDX01000412.1, forward strand.
ATTAACGTTAAAAAGTTTAAACGTTAAAGTTTAAAGGTTGCTAAGCAATCGAAAAAGAAAATCATTTGTTACAATTCGAGGAAGTTTTAAGTAAATTGATTGTCTTACTAGATACAGAAATTGCTACAAGAAACGTAATCGAATTATAAAATGATATGATGACGTTCGACGTACCTTTTAAAAGCGTTGTTTGTTTATTTATAAACTGTCCTAAATACCCGAAAATAAAAGTATTTATAGACCATGTAGGAGGACCTGCGCACATTTGTAAAATAGTGACGATGCGGCAAAATCGGCAAAATGTTGTGTGCCAGTTAAAGAACCACAAAATGTTTAAATAGTGGTAAAAGTGGTAGGTACATTTCGAGAAAGTTGCTATATTATTAATTACTTTAATATACTCCAAGTGCCCATTAAAAGTTAACAAAAAGTTTTGACAGCTAACATAATACTTTCTTTGCACAAACATAACCTTTAATAAACTGTAGATGTTTATAGAAAACCATAATAAGCTTTACTACAACAGCTACAGTACCGAACATACGAGTAGATATAAACAATACAATAATAATTGTACGTAATTTCAATTTAAGCGTTCATTTCAGTAACCTGTGTCGCTTGATAACGGAAACAAATGAAAATACTACTAGTGGACTATGCATCTTTAAATTGAATGATAGCTAGCTTAGCAGTTTTATTTGGCGGTAATATACATATGTATATGAAACGTAATACAGTGATTTTAGTCTATAACAAATTACAAGCTACGCGAACCAATCATCGCGGACCGAAGGCCAGGGTCATGGGGACATATCTCAATCATTGAGAGACGAAACAGTCTCAGCTCTGCAGTTAAAACTCAGTCTTCAATTGTTCAAAGACGACAGTGTTTCACGTAAGTGGAACGTGATCATCGCTATTTTTATTCTCGTATGGTTAAAATATTTGGCTAGAAGCATTTGTTTCTAAAGAGAGAAATCAGGATTGCAGAAGCTCTACCATAGTATTATTTCTACAACCAAGTACGAGTACCTATGATATGTGCTGCAATTACTGCTTACCGTCAGATGGCTTGCATGTCCGTTATCTACATAGTCTCGTAACAGATATATAATTATAAAAGAAAAATATATATCACCTACTTGTTATGCTAGGTTAGCGAAACGGTTGATTTAAAATTCAAATTGCAATGATTGCTAGCAAGTTGTGAAGAGTACCTAACCGATAATTGCCATATTACCACAAGGCGTTGGATATTGAGTTACTCAATTCGTTAAGATACATACGTACTTTAGGTATATACCTATCGAGGTGCAGGAAAATAAAAAGAGAGAATTATTCTAAAATGTACTGCTACGTAAAAAATTAACTTAACATAGTTGTTAAGTTGCCTTTTTACCTAAATCAGTATGAAATGAAACTTGTAAATACCTATTTCTAGACAAGATACCCTCCAGTCATCTACTCAAAGTATGTACAATAAAATAATTGTAACATCTTACGACAACATTCTTAAATTCATAATCTCCTATTATTTGTACCACGTATACAGAACTGGTGTGCCACAGTATAACATTGTGCTATTACAATATACAGTGCACTCTTTCATGTAATCGCATACATTAAAAAGAATAGTTTTTTTAAAATTCAGTCAATCATGAAGTGATTTCGACGATACTTTATTAAAAAGGATTTATTGTATTAAAAGTAGACTAACCGTTGCAAAAATATACTGAATATGAATGAATATATGAATGATTCAACAATTTATTGAATAAAGCATAAAATGTGTCTATTACGTTTTTCAGCTACTTCATCTTAATGGTGTAATAACTTAATCTCATATAATAATGTAAAATTCCCGTAACACAATGTCTGGTTAGGTGTTCGGTGTCGACTCCTCCGTGCTGTACCAGCGGCGGCGCGGCGGTGCGGTGACGTTAATTTTTTAATTCTTCTACATTTTAAATTCGTAATATCTTTTGAACGGAATGTCCGATTTGAACAAACTAAAAAGAAATTCACAGGTATTGAAACAGTCTCGCTTAAGAAATGATTTATTTGTATAAGGATCAATGGAAAGGTACGGATAACTTGGTCTGATTTTGGTCGGAATTTCTATCATCTTTAATAATGTTAAAAAATAATTATAGTGACGTACAATAGTTAGACATATGCTATCGCGACATTTTTTGTAGATATTGATATGTTCTTTAATATTGTAGAACATTTTTTGTTCTATCATCAATCGTTTTCGCAGCGCATGCGATGAAAGACATTTTATGGCAATATTTTTACCATATTGGGTTACTGTCGTTTTATTAAGGATCCTTATTTTTGTCCTATAATTAATATAGCTTATGTTGATCAGTAGTGATAATGTAGCATTCAAATGGTGAAACAATTTTTGAAATCGGTCCAGTAGTTTTTGAGCCTATTTCGTTACACACACACACACACACACACACACACACACACACACACACACACACACACACACACACAAAACTTTCCTCTTTATAATATTAGGACTAAAAGCTTTTTGGTTACGATTAATACCACACACGTAACTGTATCTGCTTATATTTTGGCTGTTGTCCAATTAATATCTGTATAATATAGGCTTTTCCAATTTGAAGTACAATATAATTTTTATAAAGGTACAAAGTTATATGTAAACGTCTATTCCGTCTAATTTAATAAAGCGCTAAGTCAAAGAAGACGAAAATAATTCTTAATTACTTTACATATTTTATTTTCGTTCTTTCTTATGCTGTTAGATGACTTATTATTAAAATTGGAAAAATGGAACATATTTTTGTAACCAATTAGAATTCTTTCCATGTTTAGATCTGTTCATAAAATATTCTATGCGCTTCTTACGAGTATTCTTGTATAGACAGTGTCAAAACACAAGTGAATTGAGCCTTCTTTGCCAAGAGCGTCTGTCGAATAACTTTTGAAATAAAGTTATAATAATATAAGAATGGAGTCTTTGTGCTATAAAAAAGATACTACTTAGACCAAAAAGTTATTTGTATTGCGTTATTGAGAAAAGGAAACAGAAATGAAACGCCATAAATACAACATAAAATCGGAAGTAAGTATATTTATTTTAGGAAACATTACATTTATATTTGATACACGTGTACAAATTTGTATGAAACATGTACAGATGTGGTGATTTAACCGTATAAAGATACCTACTGATTATGTAATAAATTCCTGAAAAATTATCATATTTTTCTACACTTTCAAATCCATCTGTGCGCTTTCAAACTATCCGTACGTTGAATAAGTTTTTTTAAAATAGAATATTCAAGTTTAAAATGTTAAAATGACACCAACTTCATAAAACTTATTCAGGTTCAGTATTTTCCGCTAACAAGAAACTACTACAGAAATACATAAATACATTTTTAATTTTTATATGTATGTACATTTGGCATTGACATTTTACACACACAGTTATATCAAAGAAACGATTCTATATTTGTATATGGTAGATAAGCGTGAAAAATCATTAGTATTTGTTTAATACTCATTATTAATATTAATACTTGACATAGTCTCAGAAATATGTATTATAGCAGAAACATTATAATAATATATTTACTAGAAAAACATGTTTATAAAATAACTTTTATTATATAACTATATTAATTATAATCTATAAATAAACTGAACGTATGGAATGGAAAACATGCCTGTAACATTCTATGTATGTTATAACTTAATATCCAAAGAGGATGATAGAAAGAGGAACAAAATGTATGAAGGAATGATAGAGACATTTGTATTAAGAAACCACTACGTTTGTTATAAAGTGACAACAAACAGGCTTTCTTTTCTTATATCTGTGTCTAGTTTATTACATTTAAGTTTTACTAGAACCACATAAAATGTATACTATGATTTGCTTAAACAAATATCTCAGTCGTATCATTCATACTGTCCCAGAGGCTACCGTCTTATTGTAGCAAGATGGATCTACCAAATGTTTCGAATGATTATAAAAGTTATATCCTACGACCTATTGCCATTCCTTAATGCCTAAGATGGAAAAGTCTAACGTGACAGTTGTACGTATAGAATCATTAAAAAACAATTCTTTTATTAAAACTAAGATGACTAATTGTTAAAAAAGGCACATCCAAAAATCTTGAAACATTTTATGAGAAGCATTTGCAGTGAAAAAAACTTCTCTGTAAACATAGGGGGTTAATGAGTCCAGAAGCTTCAAAGTTCTGAGTCTTCTGAGATATCGCCTTTTGAAGTACACAACAGGGGCTGTAAATCCTCCGTATATAATAGCTTTCTTGCTAAACGGACCGTTTGTAGTTTCAGAAGTTTTGATAAAAAAATGTATTGTCTTTTCCGCTTAGCCATTACTTCTATTCATGTAAGACATTGTATTGATGTAATGTCACGGCGTATTTCATCAAATGATGTCCATGTTATATAAGCGAGCCACGAAATGTATGTTCCAAACGAAAAATTATATTTATTACTTTTTCCTACACGAAATCATAGACGTGACATTTTCTCGAATGGGAATATTTTATTGTACGAGTATATGAAACATTTGCGCTCATATTCTTCTATCCGCTCTTTCATGTCGCACACTCTCCATTTTAATTCATTATACAGTCAGGTATCAGTCCTCTTCACAAATGTTCTTACCACAGAAGTATATACCGTCGTCATTTCGTGTAAGAATGACAAAAATTCACGGAATACTTGATAAGTTACCACGAATTTTCACATTGTGGAAAATAATATATGTACATATGTATGCATATATGTGGCGAGGGTTTATACTGGAAGACAAAAAATGTGTAAAACTTTTTGGTTATTTTATGGATATTTTAACTTTTTGTCCTCAAAGTTAAGCGAAGTGAGTGTATGTAAATGGAACTAGAATTTTAACTAGGTTCATGTTTTGGAGAGTTGGTTATACAGTCGGGTTTGTTTATTTAGACTTTTTGTAACCTTTCCACTAAGGGATACAAAAGCTTAATCCCGTGGGAAGTCACCAATGCAGTTATAAAGATCCCTACCCAAGGGGCAGTGGATAACTTTTATCTTAACTAATCTGCGCTCCAGCCGTATTCTGGAGTTAGTTTCAGGTCTTCCGATGTTGCAGGTAAAACCGTCGGTTTATTATGTAGCCTCTACGTTTACAGATTAATACAACGTATTTGAAATTATAGTCTGGAACATGGCGAGTTTTTATTAATTGAATATTAATCTTTATTCAATTATCCAGAGTAAGTGAACAATTAACTTAAGACAGGTATTACTTAGATATTTGTTTTTATGAAATTAAAACGCAAACATTATACTATTATTACTTCATAGAAAGGGGTCGAACATTGAAATGTCAAATTTAATAATGACAACATTAGAACGTTACACACTACATTATATAATTCACGTAACACCAAATTGTTCTCGGGAATAACGACGAAGTTCGACTAAGAATGAGGTATTAAGTTCTGGAAATTAATTACATTGTAACAGTTTAAGCATTCCATGTCACGCAATTCGTGAGTGCGCATACATTATGAGAGTTGACACCTGTTCGCTCTGAAGGAATAATTATATAGGGAATATAATACTAAGATAGGTTAATCCTTCGATAACATTAGTTTTAAGATTAAAATACACATATATAAAATATCTCAAAAAAATCTCACCCCTAAATATCCATCTTACAAATCTTTTTCATACCACCTTATTCACGTAAACATCCTAGACCTTATAGATAAAATTTAATAATGAAGTCGTTCATAGGATTTGTAAGGGAACTTATCTCTATTATTTAATGGTTTAATATAGAGTCACAGTAAAGTAGCTAGAATTTCGAAATTATTCCATTAAACAAGAAGTACCTATAGGTACACGTAAATGAATTTAATGTCTATAGCGACGAAGAAAAATGAAACGAACAGTGTTAATATTGTACTTGTCTAGAATGGAATTCATTTGTCTATTTATTCAAAGTAAAGGTCGTTAAGGGCGGTGAAATATATAAATAAAAACTGAAAAATGAGTTTAAATCGTAGTTATAAAAGAATAAAATATAGTCTTATAGATGGCAAAAAGATAGGTAGCTCCCCGGGGAAGTCCAAAATCTTACCTTTCTTAGAGACATTATTTAGATCACACGTTGAAAGGTCAACGTTAGTAATAGTCCCGTTCAAAATCCCTTTTGAATAGAACGCAAGCAATTTGTTGGCGAGCGGTTTAGTAACCGTTCATCGATCCCGTTTTAATGAGATATTTTTGTCCCAACTGTAGCGCAGACAATAAGCTGCCAGGCGCGACTTCAGGTACCTTCAGTACACCTAATAGGATTCTATTTCAGTACTACTAACTGGAATTTGTTGCATAAATCGATTCTCATTCCCTTTACCAGGGAGCTTATTTTGTATACGTACACACAAATAAATGAGTTTGAAGACCATGATTTTCTACTGTTAAATACTTATATACTTACAATAAACCAGTCACGATACAAATCATTCCACGTTTATCACCCTTATTATTCGCCAACGCACTGAAGTGGAGAAGATTTATCTATACCTTAACTAAATTGCTCGAGGCATTGGCGTTACATAATTATTTTATTATAGGTGTCGAAAAAAACTTAAATTACTTAACGACATGTATTAAATCCGCCATGTCACGATTTGTACTTAATTAATAAAATATTTCAACAAATAAAGTGTCCTAAGACCGTCGCTGCGTTGACAAACTCATTCATACTTTCAAACATGATTTCAAGAAAACGTGGAAATTTTATGAATATTGACCGTATTGGAAGGGAAGACAATAGTTTTTCTATTTCCAAAGTAAAAGTTCACGTATTAAAGACAATAGAAACCCGTATCAAATAACGGACCGTATTATTTAGGAAATGATGCAGGAATTGCGCTTGCTGTTGGCGTGTCGTTCTCGGATCTGTTGGAGATGCGCAAGCTGTGCGGGCGAGGGTACGTGAGGCGGGTTGGAGGGCGAAGGCGTGGCTGCAGAGCCCGGCGGCCCCTGCGGCCCCGTCGGCAGCGACTGACGTCGGCGGCGGCGTAGCGCCGGCGACAAATTATACTTCACTTTCGCTTGTACCAACAGCTCCTTAAATATCTGCGACACGTTTATATTATCCTTCGCCGATGCTTCCACGAAACCGTTCTCCCAATCCATAGTAACGACAGATTCTGTTGTGTGAAACTCCACCTGAAATGCGAGTTCTATTGATAATCCTAATTTCGTACATATACATATACAGGAGCGCACCGACGATCAAATTTAAACCAAGTTACGTAGGTGGTCGCTAACGATATTCACTGTGAGAGTCGATTATGATAAAAGCCTGTATTAACTCACACAACGTATATCTCTGGAATGAACAACCGTATACAACACATACATATATTATGTTCTTATTTGTGAAGCGAATAGTAGACAGATGATAGTGGGTTGAATGCGCGTAGTCTTATCGATTAGCGATCGCACCGATGATAACAACAGCAAATTAACTGTCAATTCGTACGAAAGCTACCTAACTCGAGTTTGAAATCGACAGGCTCAAGTGGGTTACTCGAGATTCTAGAGTGATTTATTACATTCGACGCAAACAGCCCTAAGTTGTATTAACGCCGTATACCGAACGAAATTAAGGTGACAGATAGAGACTAATTTGTGTTGAGGAAGATGTTTTATGCGCCGGTCGTTAAAGGAGTCCATTCGTCATTAGGGGCGTAACATGACGGAGGAAAATGGAGGTTGTTTTTTTGATTGTAAAGGTAAGGGATGGAATGTCATATTTATGCTGATTGCGTTGTTTGTGCAGAATGTCGGAGTAGGTAGGAAAAGTAATAGTTGTAGGTTACTTGCGTTATGATTTGCGTGCCAAAAGATACGAGTACTTGCATTATTTAACGGTTTTTTGATTAACAGAAAATGATATTTCTCCCTAAATGAGCACTTTGTAATCAATTGGTTTTCATCCCTGTCATCAAATTAAACTTAAGTTGTTGTACAATCTACGAATATGACATATGATTGTATGTATTCTCGTACAGTACGGACCGCCCTGCTTCCCGCAATAACAAATGAAACAAGTACAAATCGTAAAAGACATAAGTAGTTTTCTTAGCAGGGCTGTTTTCATTGTCTGTGCTTTAAACGCCATATATGCGAAGAAGCCTTACATTTTTCCGCTTTCATATCAGAGTAATCTGCACGTATTTTCAGGCATTTATGAACTAATTATTATTTATTTGTTACACATATCATTTACCGTACAAATACATATTTATAGACATTCGTGTCCAAGAGTAGAACAATAGAAGGGTAAAAACATTAATTAATTTTGGCTTTCCAAATCAGTGTGCTTAATGTTAAATGATATCACAATAAGCACTGCTTACGGTGAATGTTATGAAATGGATTTTTATGTCGTCATCTATACTATTATAATATTATAAAGCTGAAGAGTTTGTTTGTTTGTTTGAACGCGCTAATCTCAGGAACTACGGGTTCGAATTGAAA
>DWDX01000413.1:0-27528 GCA_018245675.1 Agara michaeli
CAGTATCATATAATTTCATAATTTCATATCAGCAAAGTTAAAATTTTATTTTAATCGGCATCATATTGTCTTTGTATGTATGATTATATTTTTTCGTATGCTTGTCTACTGAAAAGATTCTCAATTCTTCATCATGGACAGGTGGAGTTTACTTACGTCATTTTATTTGTACCATTTTTCACCATCCTATCTTAAATACAAGTTTCAGTCTTTGTGTAAAACTTACCGAATGATCTACTATTCTTGTCGACAGAATATAGAAACCAAGTGGCGAACATAATATTGATACATAGAACAAAAATCGGCTCTTAAGGTAACATTTTTATTATTATTCTCCATTGTCTTTGGACGGCCGCTGAATTGTATTTGTATTCACCCACCACAAATGTTTTTCGCTTGTTCGTTCATCATAAGACTCGAAGGTAGAATGTTAAGCGCAATCTCCGCATATTAAAATAGACGTTGCAATGTTTTATTAAAACGTATACACCTACCTACGCTTTTATTTTCGTCCATCTGCATACCGGACTAATAACTATGTGACAGCCAGACGAATATAAAATATGACTTAAATATTCGTTAAAAAAAATTCTGTATTAACCTTCTCCTATTCTGGGAACTCTAAATTGAAATTCAAAGGTAGATTCACGAAATATGCAAGTTTAAAATTGGAGTTTCTGAGCATTCGGAAATTAAAACTAAAACGGTCTTTCCCTTTAGTATTAGTTCCTTAAAATGTGGACTTAAATATTCATAACAATTACCGAAACATAACAGCAGCTTACCTCGTTTCCTTATATTGCGTTATCTACCTACTCGTAGATACGTGTAATGTGCATATAATAAATATTCCTGGTAAATAAACGTAGTTGGTGTGTAAAATATCAATACAATAATTTCAAACGGAATTGAGTAAGACATGTAAAGTGAGTGACTATCTAGGACTCATAGATTGCATAGAAAATGTAAAAAAATAAATTGTAGCAATAAAATCAAATAATAATTAGACAATTAAAAAATGACAATTACGTTAGACTTAATTTAGCTGCAACAACTGATACGTATCACACATACATTCTAGAGAAATAAGTAACGTTTAATATATTATCTGTAGTATTACAAGGCTCAGTAATTTACTTTTCATTTTTAAATGAGTAGAAAGTGTTTAAATGCATCGCAATTATATATTTTCGATTTATTTTTATACCCAAGATACGTTACGCTGATTTGGTTTGTGGTATAATTTTATTAATTTAACCGATTGAACAAGTTAACAATCAAATATTGTGAACAGCACCAGCCACTGAACCATAAAGAATGTGTTAAATATCTTGTCGACTACGGATTGGAGCGCCGCTTTTATGCCCGCACATTTTGCTTTTTTCATCCTTTAAAAACGCGAAACAATTATTTCCAACGTATAAACAGCTAAGCTAACGAGCCAACAAAAACATTTTGTGTTAAAACACGCTCCGTGTTTTAATATCAGCGGCTTATCGGCAAGTTAATAATTGTAATGGCCGCTAAAACAATGAAATGAAAAAGGTCGCCGTTTACGCTCGAACACCCGGCGGAATAATGTTCGTGGATTTTTGTAAGCAACATTTAATATAAACATTAAATACATTAAGTTCTGAAGACAGTTTTACGAGCTTTTATATAAGCGAGGGCTTTTATTGAGCTTGACAGTTTGTAAACAAGATGAAAAACTACTTTACAAAAGACATTATTCATAGGTATCTGAAAATATTTTATACGTATTATAGAACTATCACCACATATCGATGTTATCCTGTTATTACACCGAAGGTAGTGATGTTAATTGTATTTTCTGTATCTTGATAATGTGGATGGCAGTGTTTATAACATACAAATAGCTTTATGTTCGTTTATTGATGTTTAACATATATAAGAAAATTAATTGTTCATAATTTACAAATAAATTTGTTGCAACATTTACACAAAAACTTGTTACATTCAACATCACAGTCGCGATGCGAACTGGCACAAACGCCCTTTGATCCGCTAAGGGTCGGGACAAACTTTTGTCGCCTCTTGACCCTGCTTGTTGACACACACGTCCTGGGATATGACAAAGAAAATGTTAACACGACAGAAAATATCAACAGTGCTTCAAGTAAAACACATGGAAATTATGTATATTACATTGTTTCTTTTGTTTATACAATAATTTAGTTTATCGGAAAAATACAGCAGTGATATTTGTAGATATCCCAATAAATGTCATATTTTTTAAGTTAAAGTAAAATATGATTCTAATTTTGACTTCGCTAGTTGAAAAAGCGTATTGCGCGTTTTTTTATGTTAGGAAAATAGTGAACGACCTGGCAACAGTCACGAGTGGCCGCTCCCGCCCATGGACATCTGCAACCGACCTCTGATAGGGCTCTAGGGATGGGACTGTTAGTGTGAATACAGTTGACAGATGTTAATAGGAATTAGTTGGTGACTATTCGTTAGTAAAAGGCTGCAGAAATGGGACTGTTAGTAAAATTAGTCCAGTTAGTATTTGTTAGTATCCGCCCTATCAAAAGTAAACTTGACCAAGAATTGCAAACACCAATAGACAATTAATAATGGTGTCCCGCGGTAAAGGCTCTTGCATGAGGCAACTCTACGAGTATCTTAAATTACTTTATTAACTGTTTAAAAACTACCTCGCTCTTTACGCTCCGAAAAAACTTCCGCCTGCTTTTGATTCGTTTGTTGGCAAACGTTTTAAGATTTCACAAAGAAACAGTCATACGAAGCTAACTGTAAACAAAGGCAAGCCTTACACGCGACACAAACAGTTCAGCTGACAGCCAGCTTAAGGACTCTTTGAATCGCTGAAGCTACGCTGCTATGTGATGTACATAAATCTATTTATCTACATCCATACGACGAACATAATATTAATACTAAGATAAGGATATAAAACAAAAAGCACCGATAATTGGTTAAAAATGAATAAAACCGTATTTCTCAGTGAGAACAAACAGCAGGGATTCGAGGCGGCTTTGATCCATTAAACGTTGTGTAGCTATTTGAAGGTCCCCCAAGCAAATTTTCAATATCCTTTGAACGCGGCTGTTGGCACACGTAAAATTCGACAAGGGAACAACACGAGAGGGTGAACCAACAGCGCATGTATAGAAAAACCTAATCTGTCCTTGTATAGGGGTACATGAGGTACAGTAGGTTACCCTTGACAAATAAGTATGTACATTATTAATTTTTTCGATTCACTTACTGTGCATGTAGAGTAAACTAAATTATGAACATTAAATGCACATTTTGCTATTTATTTCAATACTGTTACTAATTAAAAGTAGCATAGTGGATAATCCTCTGCGAATGTGGTGCCGGTAAATTGCCCAAACTTGTTCGTTAGCGAATTACAATTTTAACGTTAATTCCCATTTGTAATGCTCTTGTGGTAATCATTGAATTCTGTTTTTCATAAACTAGGAACGCTCAGCTCTCTTTTAGTTTTAAATAAACAGATAATACTATTACTTACAATAAACTACATATATACCCGATAGGCTTGAAATGTAACATAGTTATTCATTACACGATCTAGACACTCACTAACGGATATTAGGCAAAACGCAAATAATTTCAAATAGTAATAGTAATAGTTTTTGTTTTGTATTCATAAATAGATAAAAAGGCATGTTGGTATCTTTCTATTAAGCAATTCGTAATTTTTTAAATCTAATTTATACCCGTACGAAGTCGGGGCAGGTCGCTAGTATTAAGTACATAAATAATACTATTTTTCTGTGTATGATTTAGAATATCCACCCAGAAAATGTAACTTTATTGCTTGAATGATTGAATCAAAATAATAATAATATTATATTGTACTTTGTTTATAATTAAATATGTAGATGTGCCAAATGTAAAACTAAATTATGAAAATCAAGCAAAGTTTAACGTCCAAACATTCTAACTTGAGGGTGAAATAATTGTAATAAAAAACAACTTCAGCCTAAGTTTTAATTTCGGTAAGCATATTTAAGTAAACAGAAGAAAAAGTATAGACAACTTCGGCGAGACACGGAAGGACGGAAGTTGGATAATACGGCCACAGACTACTAAACCTGCAGATATTTTTTTACGAAAAGCTACATATTTGTGGATCTAACAATCTTGCACTCATAAAGTTCTCTATTTACATACTATACTATACTAGTAAATTTTCTACTTTCGTTTCATTTACCTGGATGCTTAACATTATAAGCGAAATAGCGAGAGATTAAATATTTGAGAGCTATTACATTCTTTAAATCTCATGCTCTAAAGCCACAGGTCGTAACTAGGTGACTTTCTTTGTCTGGATTTGTATTTTTTGTATATACGAGTATAGGAAAAAGCTGGTCTATAATTTCAGCTCTGTGGATTAATCTGAACACTAAGCGCAACGCTATAAACGGGTCTAAAAAGGACTACAGGCAAAAGGAACAAGAGACTAACGCCATTGAGCGGATGGATTGACGTGATAGCAGTAACGATGAAAAAAACTGAATTATTAAACAAAATATGAGCTCTTAAACTGTAAATATTTTGAAAACTAAATGAATTAATGTTATAAAATACCTATTTTTACTTTTTATCCACCATTTCGTTCACACTGAAAGCGGTAAATGGAGTTCTCATATAATATCTGAAAGATATTCGTACCTAATTTGGCACACATACACTCAAACACAAAATTTAATTAAAAGTAGCCTATGTCAGCTCCGGGTCATAAACGATATCCATACAAAAATCGCGTCGATCCATTGCTGCACTCGTAAATAATGAATGTACAAAAACAATCGTTGAAGTTGGCGTACTCTGTGTATATGTCAAACAACGCTCGCCGTGGGACGCGCGTAGAAGTTTTCACAAATTTTGACGTAATCTTACAAGAAGGGAAGTTTGGAACTCATTAGAGTGAAAAAAAAATGTTTATGGGACACCTAATGCGAATCTTTTAATCTCGTTCGCATAAACCCGTCTCATACGTACACAAGAAACCAACATAAAATTATTGAACTCGTCCGTACCTACAGATATTTATGTATTAGGAAATAGTTTCATTCACTCAGTCTCAGCTATTATATGGAATCCTATAAACGTCTATGCTCCTCCTATCACATAATTTGGTGCAGAATAGGATAAGGATATATTTGCAGAAATGTCTATAATGTATGGTTTACATTTTGTACCGAAAAACAGATATTACAGCCAGTTAGATACAGGGCTACATAAGCCACACTAAATCTTGCACTCCCGGTGACCGAAATATACCTATTTGAAACCCGTATACCGTAATGGAAAAAAATACAGATTTACATTTTTGAATCATGACCTGTTTTTAACACTGCAACTGAAAACATTTTAGAGCGATGATTTTTTTAAATCACTAAAACTCTTTTTCCTTGCGAGATTGCTGTGCCCGCGTTCAAAATGCTTTAGAGATTGAAGCACCACATCAATTTAAGGAGGTACTGTGTGGCATTGGAATGCTGCATTTCATCGTGGTAGGGTTTTTCTGTGATAAGAACCATGAAGGTCGTCTGTCAATGGTAATCGAACTCACTGAGGTAAATGTGATTGTTGCATAAAGAATCATTGAAAAAGTATTGCTGACCCTGCTGACCCTAAATACGCATGAACTACTGTTTATGATATCGTAACAGGAAATAAGATATGTATTGATTGCTACAATCCGAAAAACAATGGCAGTCCTTTCAAGGAATCTTTGAAGCAGAGCAACAAAGCTACTAGTGGCGAAAACTATTCATAAAAGATTATCACTTTTTTATTATACTAGTCGTATCAGTGACGTGACACCAGGGCGGTATAAATGGTACCAAAAGTGGTATCAAAAGTTTGTCAGCCACGGTCGTCCAAGAAGTCCACCAAACACAACCTAAACGTCGCATCGTCTTGCCCACAGATTATTTTTGTGTTTTGTAAAGTTGGAGCTCCCTTTTCAGCACTCGCTCCGCCCCTCGATCTCGATCCATGAGTCTTCTATCTTCTCGTTGTTCAATGATATGGTGAGATAAATCCCATTTGCGAAACCTGGACGCGATGTGTGAATGAAAATCTAGCGTCAATAAAAACTGCCGTCACTGCATTTCCCATCGGACCGAATTTTACAATATTGTATAGTCTACATACATGCCGAAATAATGTATACATTGTTTTAAAATTGGTTTGTCTTAATACTCCTATCTACCACCTAGTAGGAGCTTGAACTTTAGTCAATCAAATTAAACAATTTTTTTTCGCTTAGGTAGGTACCTACTAGTACCTACATGTTATTAATACCGAGGCAAAACATGCATTATTATATGTATTACTAATTATTCACAACATGGACATTTCTTAATCCACTCTGAAAATCACCGAAAAAGTTTAATGACTGCAACGATAACTAAAAGCTCTCTTACATATTTATTGTGTATTCACGCATTACAAATTTATATTGCATTTTTGCTCAATGGTGTAAAACGAGCTCATTGCGAAAATACTTCAGCATTTAAATTGTTAAAGCGAGATATTGTTACAAGCGAATTAAAAAACCGCAAATAAACATGAATGAGTACACGAACCAACGCTTCCTATAAAGAGGTTTACACAATACATAAATCCGTTTGATTGTTATGGCGTTACATTCATTATTTTAAGATAAAGAATATCTGTTCGCAACAAGTTCAATTTAACCGCTAGCTAGTTGTAGTTACGTGTTTCTACTATTCTTTAATTTATACGCATCTGGTTACAGATTACTTATACCTACGACCGTTCCTGTTACAAACCGAACAGTAAAATAATCGCGATAAATAGTAATAGAATCCTTCCAAGCTGTAATACACAGGCAGCCGATAAACCGCCACCGCGGTTGTGTTTACTGTTCATAAAACCGGAATAAAAGGATTTTCTGTTTGGTGTAAACGCGGTCTAAGCCAACGCGGATGTTCCCGAGTATTTGTCATTAATAATTCAAAGTTAATGTACCGATCGCTCATTTGGGAGCCATTGCAGCCGGCGATGCAAAGTTGTGTTCATAAATCCTACTGCAACGCGAATAAGGTACATTTTAGCGGCTCGCTCATTATCTCACTTGGAAATTCACACAAAAATTAAATATTATGGTCTCTTTATTAACTTTGTTATTTATTATAATACGTTTATACGAATTCTTAATATTTATATATTTATGAAACTGAATTATGACCTTATTTAAACTTGCACTTGCATATAAACACTGTCTAGACATTTCCTACACGGAATGTAATGACATTTAAATGTCACATGGATGAAATGTATATCTAAAATATTATAAAGACAGAAAAAATGTTTTTTTGTAAGTTTGTTCGTAATGGATAAACTAAGAAAGTACTCTACCTATTTTGAAAATTCTTTCATCTATGAAAAGCTACATTATCAGCGAGTTACATCGGTCATATTTTATTTAAATAAAAATTAAAAGTAAAATAACAATAATGTAAGTATTATAGTTAAATCACAACAACCGCTTTTTGTTCAAATTAGATGATCAAAACTTGAGTAGTATCAAAAGATCATCATTCCATTCATTGATACATTTGTATCAGAATATTATCGTTCGGAAATATTTAAATTTCGTGATTTAATTTTTTTTTTAAAACTAAATCCAACAAAATAATTTGTCTGACAACGGGGTTTGCTAGTTGGTAATAAAGATAATTTACAAATTCCTAACTTTGAAATGATTTTCAGGTGAATAATTATTTTCCATCTTTGGATAAAAAAGAGCGTAAATGTTATACAAACATATTCTGAAACAGCACACATTGTTGATGCTCATAAAAGACTCTTAGCACACATTAAGCCCACAAGTTGCCCTTAATATTGAATGAACACAAAACAGATCCCTTTTAGGGCATCAAAGAAGAAAAATTCGGTTATATTTAGGACGAGCCCTCAGCTATTCAATTTTGGCAATATCTTAAGTTTTCACTTCTTAAGAACCAACAAATATCGAAAGTACTGGCTATCCAACTGGAAATTTCGCCATTCCAATGTAAAATATAGGGATAAGTTGACCACATATTTTGGTGTAATACGGACATTATGTTAGATTTAAATACACGTGAGACAGCTTTAAGGCAATGTCAATAAGACATGCTTTTTGCTAAAAGCGCGCTAGTTGAATTTTGAAGCTATTTTTATTTAGACGTATTTTATAATGATTGGCACGTTATCTGAAATTCAATTCACCAACTATTATCATGTTCACCATGTT
Source organism: Agara michaeli (assembly GCA_018245675.1). Classification (NCBI taxonomy): domain Eukaryota; kingdom Metazoa; phylum Arthropoda; class Insecta; order Lepidoptera; family Hesperiidae; genus Agara; species Agara michaeli. The sequence continues at coordinate 8,291 of DWDX01000413.1, forward strand.
AGTTAAACCATTTTATTTAATCATGTGAATTTATTTAAAATTATATAGTTACGTCTTATTAGTATGTAACGAAAGTAATTATGTATATTTTCAAATTTTAAAATAGATAGTAATCAATTAACCCAACTCAATACAAATAAATATTAAAGAATGAACATCGTCAGTCGTATCGGTTGTTTTAACATTTTGTATCAACTAAAGTTAGATGAGTGTTACAATGTTCTCTATTTCTTAAAATATATGGCAATCCTAATAAAGCCATGGTCATGATCACAGATGTAAAGCAATTTCTTGCGCGGCACAAAGGAAGGGCTCGACTGGAATTTAGATTAAAAATGATCCTAACAGAAGTGCAATGTTACGTGAAATTCTACGCTTGGTATTAATTTATTCTACGAACTCTATATAGACCTGAGGATACCAAGCCAATCGCGTACAATGGAATGACTGTTTTGTAATTTTTTCCCTATCAGTGGCGTTTTTCGATTTTAACCGTAGCAAAATATAAACGTTAAATCGACATTAACATGTTTATGTCATATTAGAACTAGTCGGGGTAATAAATTCTTACTAGTTTAATGTCTAGTACAAAAGTAAATTGACATAAATACATTTAATTTCATAATTCGTAACCCACTCCTGCTTCCCTCGGGAAGAACAATTATCTAAATATCTAAAGTACGAATTAGGTACCTGCGCCCATGATCATGCCGTCTAGGCCTTTTCTGATAGTTATAATCATATTGGATTAATTATATAATCATATTGGTAATGCATTATTAAAAGTAAAAATGAACAAATAATTACCTTCTATAAAGCATACCTAAATTATGAAATTTAAGTGGTTTATAAATGTTTTCTATTTATTTTCGTATGACTAATTTCCTATAACTAAATATATGAGACAAATAGGTACATGTAAATTGACCTAAGTTTAATCCGTAACAATTTAACAACACGCAACAATACAAAAGACGCATACCTTTTCTAAGCCGGGGCGCTTCTAAGAAAACATATTCGCAGTTTATTTACAATTTTCTGCTAGGCCCCGGAAAGGGCCAATCTCCTACTAACATATTCGTGATAAGGACATTTGAATTCACATCCTCCGAGCACCTTGCTCTTTACTAAATTGTTTATATCGGAATTTTGATTTTGTAATGAAATGAGCGTACCCCTCCTATGCGTTTGATGAATATATATAATGTAGATATTATTGAAGGCTATAAAGTTAACTTTTTTACTGCTACATTGAATAGTAAAGGGGAATTTTTAAGCGTATATTCAACTGTGTAAATCTTGTCTCCAGAATTACTTATTTATTCGTACTTAGGTATATAGTGTAGGTACAAAATATTTTTATTCACGCCACGTTAATTATTAAACTTAGTTATTTATTAAAAATAATTACACATATTAATATCTATTTATGGATCTAGAACTTTACAGCATACTTTAGCTGAAATAGGTATGCTTTAGCTTTACTATTACCTCTTAGATACTTTCGAATAATATTTTAATTCCTTACACAATAAAATTGTCGCCCACGTAGTCTTTATTTTATGATATCAATAAACAACAGAAGAAACGTTTTTTATCTAGAACCTCATTAATAAAGGCCAATACATAACATAGGCCTTTTTCTTAATTTTCGATGTAGAAAATCGATCATAGATCGATAAAGCACGTACATCCAAGCTATACTTCTAAACATACTTTTCAAAAAAGTTCATGCTACGAAAGATATTAAAGAATTCTTTTAACAGTTTTCACGTACAATCGGCAGCGATCAAATAAAACTTATTTCATTGTACTCCGATTGTCGTATTGTACCTGCCTCTATCAATTGCACTAAAAGTTTTTGTAAATGCCCTAGCAAAAAAGTCAATACTTTACTGAAGAACCTTTGAAATTACTTCATATATAAATGATATAAGACGTTTATAGATTTGATTACTAGCACAATAATTCTACTCGTTACAGTTAGATTGTTGTCACCACCGGCATTACCACAAAACTTAGCTAGCGTTGACAGACAATAAAGAATAATGCAAAAATAGTTGATATTAAACCGTGTTAAATACATCTTCTAAGTATATTAATATCCAGTCAAAGTCATCCACAAGTTTAATTGCTTCTTGATACACAAAATCCCTTAACCAACTTGTTAAGCTCAAGCTACTTCCATAAACATTTGCAAACAAACGTTCAAACTTTAATACGTTCTTAAACTAGTGAAGCCGAGATCGATTGGATGCAAACTGTAATATGTACATAGTTCAATGAACGGAAACTCACTCCTGCTGGCAAACAAAACTGGGACTGGGTACCCAGAGAAGCAATCAAATACTAATTTCCCTCAAACAATGACGGAAAATTAGAAAGGAACTCGTGCGTGAAACGGCGGCCATTTTGGACGGCTTGGCGCTTTAGGCAGCTCGCGATAGATGGCGCGTCAATAAAACCGAACGCTTTGATTTTAACCGATTCGACCACGGATGTTTCGTCAAACAACCAATGCGTTTTGATGCCAATTCATTCAACGTTATGAGATGGATGTCGTACGTTTATAGTCCAATTGTTAAGAGGAATGATAGTATTTTTTTAAGTACCTACTAATTAAAACATGTTAAGATCAGTAAATCACCACCGATACGCAATGGTGTAGCATGGTGCAGTATGCTCCCGGTATTGCAGCAGAAACCGGTGCCCAGGGGAGGGACATAACAAGTGTTGCAGCTAAAAATCAGATACCTTCTTATGCGGAGTCTACGGATTCTCTTATTTATTTTAGCTTGAGGCAGATATACAAAAAGCTTTTAATCCTAAAAAGCCCTTGACAGAACTTGGTGAGTGGTGCATTTTTCAAACTATTACCGCTATGGTTCAAATGGTGCCAACAAAAAAGTTTTTTCTCTGATATAAAAATGGTTGGACCAGCAAAATTATTGCGACGTATTCGTAGAGATAATTAACTTTATGAATGGTACAGTAATACAGACGGCGCGTGATAAAACAAATTGCATGTGACAGGAATAAGCAATTACGTCGATGGACGGACTTGCCGGTAATTACCGGCTGCATGCGAGCGCTACTTACCTCTGCGTCTGGCTTGAATAAAACTTTACTGAACAACGCTACCAGTGACAACCCTTTGTTCTTAATCCGCATCTAGGGTTGCTGGACTCAGTTCCTTTATTACGCGTTCAGCTTTATCTATATATATTATGTATAAAAGTCACCTACTCACATTTCATTTTATAAAATAAATTACAATGTATAAAATTCGGTTCACCATTTAAGAAAAGGTAAGTAAGAAGTTGCAGAAAATCTAAACCATACTTACCTTTTTTTATTACTGAAAACTCCTTGAACTGAAAAAGTTTCTGAGTTCTAAATAGATAAACACACACATTGAGACGAGCCAGCAATTGAGACGTTATATTAATATTTAACGTGTAAGTACGCTCCAAATCGCTACTACCTTCAGAAAGCTTGATTGATTTTCATAAAATCCTTACGTGTTTTTTATAAAAAATCTTTATGTGGTAACCCTATTTTATAAACATATAGAGGAAGACTCGTGACCTCTAATTATAGTTTTCCCTCGCGAGCGTTTTAAATTTTTAATTGATAAGCGGACTTTATTCTAGGTCTAGTACTAAACCGGGATCAATCTAAAAAATATCCCGCTGAATAGCGATTCGATTTAGAGAAATGAACCGTTCGGTCATTTGTGTCCGTCTATCTTTGAGCGCCTGAAATTTTCGTTCTGAAAAAGCTCTCTTTTATTTTACACAAAAACTTGACGCGTACCAGAGTTGCAATGAAATGTGGCATTGATGGACATCGTTTGATTACTGGGTTCTGTGCAACCATTTCACGCTCTTTCTTATAGATAACTAGCTGTGCCCTGCAGTGTTACCTAGGTGTTAGATAACTAAAGACATTTTCGAGCAGTCCAGCTGTTGCACAGATTAATATCTAAACTGATGCATGGCTGGACGCACAATTGAAATTTACTTTAAGTAATTTTTAAGGGCTTCTGGATTTTTAAGCTGGTGCTCTAAATATATTCGGAAAAGTGCATTAAATTGAAAAAAAACTGGGTCACTTACATCATATCCATACTGGGTGTTACTCATTAGTTTAGATACGTAAATTCGAATTTTGCGTAATTGTTAAGGAGTTTTTATTATTAATTTTTTTTTTCTTAATTTCTTTTATTGTGTTTACAGTAACTATGTTGTAATTGATAACATTGACTAATAACTTAGAAATAAAAAAGAAAAGACAAACAGATGATGAACAGAGAAGGAAAAGGCACTAAGCTGTCTTACCTTTGCCTACTTATATTCCAAATATTTCCTCCAAATAACGCCCTATACATTTAACTATTTATTTAATGTCAAATATAAATTATGGGGATAAACTTGGCTTATGTACTGTCGCGCAAAAATATAGGGAGATAAGTTTGACCTTAAATCAACTAAGTGATAGCTATAGCAATAGAACATTAAGACAATGCGGGCTTATTGCAAATGGCAATAAGCCCGCTCTATAGTCCGACTGCCACTTTACAGGAAACTTTTCCCATAATTGCATCGCAATGGCACTTGTTCTATTACTCAAAGTCCAATAGAGCCAGAGAGTTCCAATAGCCATTGTAAAGTACTTACACAATGGAAATAAAATTTGATTTCAATATCTGTCATTAACATTTATTTTTAGATAAATACGAGTATTATGTAATCAAGACCGATTAAACTTACTTAATTAGATTCTGCACATCATTTACTATTCGTCGAAATCTTTAAACATATAGGGTCTCGAATTTCTATTAACGACGCCAATGTCACTTGATTTACTTATAATCTAAATATGATTACCAATTTACATTTGCTTTCAAGTAAATAAATAACGATAACGTTATAAAATCTTAGTTATGTATATGCGCCCGATGATTCAATTTCAATTTAATTCTATCTTTTATCACTTCTTTTGAGTGGATAATTGGATCACTGTGACAGCATGCGATTAGAATGAAATGTAACCACTGATTAAGCATTCGTTCGTAGCAAACCGATTAAAAAGTTAGAAGATACTTTAATTAGTTTTCTGTCATTATCTACAGCGAAGTTGGTGTGCTGTAAGAGAAAAAATTATTATAAGAATAAACGTTATATATATTACAGATTATTTTCTAAGTAATGTGAAAAGGTACTGGAATTTTCACGTAAATTTTCCGCAGGTGGTTAGTCAGCGTTGTCTCTGTTGCTTGCGATATACCAGCAGATCCGATCTTAATGTGTCACGGGATTGTCATTCTCAGCTCCATGCGTCCGCTTTCCAGCACACGAGTGCTCCAGAGTGCTGCGCGCTTCTGCGAGAGCTCGTCAGATTAGTGGAAGGCCGTCATCCGATCAAATTTACGTAGATCACACACAATATCCTCGTCTTAGAAAGTCCCTAAGCAGTGTTCCATGAAACTTAAAAAGTAATCAGAGATGTAAAAACCTATTTAGCATTGTTAGATATCATAAAACGTTATATAGCATTTTATAAAAATTACTCACCCTTTGTCAACTACAACTTATGGAAGTTCACGGAAAGAAATCAGGTCTCGTAAAAGTAACATTTACATTCACCTTACCTTTAGTACCTATGTGCCAAACGCGAAAAGTTACCTGAAACTCAAATCTACTAAATTAAGCGAAAAAAGAACAAACTACAGCAGTGTCTTATTGCGAACCCTTTTAAAGCGAAAACTTGAGCAGCAGAACAGCCTATTGTTATTGTGTTAAGAGTTTTCGAACTATTCCTCGACACTTAAACACTCAATCAATCAACTGTAAAAAAAAACCTTTGTTATTTGTATTGATCATACTATCATACCTAGGTTTAGATAAACAAATGTAAAGTTTATTAATACGAATACACTGCTCTGTAACAATATGAAGTGCGAAACGGAAACCTATTTAGAGTAGCCAGTTCGCTGCAGTCTACATCTTTCCAGTCACAAAAAAATCGATCGTCACAAGGAGCTGTTTAAATGCTTTAATCAAATCGTGATTTTGATTGAAAGTGTGCCGATTTTTTCCTCCTATATCGAACTGCTTATTGCGAGTCGCTCCCCGTGTCGAGGGTGGCCGGGATCTTATCGATGTTACACATTAGTGATTTGTTTAATGAGATCTGTACCATATTTCTTCTGCGATAAAATGAATCTGAATTATTTTATTTCTCCAGAACATTTCTAATGCTACCTCGATATTTAATGAGATGTTTACATCTTATTACGATCATAAAACCCTAGTGCCTTTACCTTGTAAAATCATAAGCCCCTAACGAACATAAAAAGAAACCTACAGGGACAAAGGAAATACATTTAATATGTCTCGAAAGTCAATTGCGATACAATTTATGAATTTCGATTTAAAAAAAAAAAAATTATATCTAAACGAAGTAAGAAGATAAAAAGTCAGCAGAAAATAAACGAGTCGCGATGAAAAGGTATATTGAAATTATTAAGTTATTTAATAATGCGCGATAAGTCTAGCAACGCCTTCTTGTGGTGCGCTAGATATAGGAAAGAAGCTTAACGAGAAAAGTTTGGAGATAGCGTCACATTTAACTCAGCTGCTCGTAGCGTAGCTGGTGGTCAATGTCAGAGTTATTCAGTCAGTAAACCTTGCTCTGTAAATAGCACTATATAAATTAGTTTCTCAATAGTATAAAAATACCCAAGCGTGCACCCAATCTGTCCTACTTTTGTACTTTTCTGTTTTTATGGCCGTACTGTTATTTTAAGTTTGACTTAAAGTTTACTACATACTATTATAGAAATATCAAACTACATCGTCGATGCCGTCTTGTAGATTTCAGGTTCAAAATAATTTGTATTGAGTACTGCCGTGTTGTTAATTCAACAACAAAATTTATATGAAATCGTATACAAACATAACAGTATTAACAAACCTAAAGAAAATTAGTATTGAAATCTATATTTAAAAAAAGGAAGGCGAATTAACTTCATTTGCGGTTGCGTCGAGACCTGTGCGATTTGAAAATAAAGCTTCATTACTACCAACCTATAAATCATTTGCGTATAGGTTACTTTACTGATAACAAAAAGTTTTATACATAGTATGTTAAACACTCCGAAATATTCAAGACCCCATGTGTACATGTTTTTTATTGTCTGGTGTTTGTGACTTAAATGATTTCTGATGATGGAATGAAAGTATGTTTTGAAGAGATTGGAATCTCGGCCTCTACTTTCATAATAAAAATAAGCCTTTAAGGTAAGAACGAATATTGTAAAATATTGAGTAGAAACTTAGTACGAAGTAGCAGTTAGAGGGCTATAATTTATCAGTATGGGAAAGTTAGCGACTTCGCCGCGTTAATAATAAATAGTTATCTGAGCGTCGGAACTGTTCCAAGAGAGTTCCCTACCCCAGGAATTAAGACATTAAGTATTATGCACAACGTCATTATATATTTACTTATACGGTGTGTTGACTCACAATATTACTGATAAGGTTAATTTTATGAGCTTTTCCGTGCTGCGAAAGATACTAAGTAATGTATACCGTTTGTTTCAGATGTTAACAGATATCACACCTGTTAAATTGACTACAATTTTACTCTTTGTAGTAATTTCTTCAAATGTTTATTGTTACTTAATACAATTACTATAATATATACAAACAGTAATTGGGCTTGATGTTCTTTAACATTCGATTTTTATTTCTTAACTATGTCAACTACTAGTCAGTGCTTCTATCGTTGTGAATATTCAGTTTTAATGGGAATGAAAACAGATATAGAGTAAAACATGCGCTTCTATTTAGTCCAAATTCACCCGAATTATCTCAGATAGAACGTTACCGTCAACATACTTTCATCCACTGCATGGTAGCAGAAAATGTATATGTACCTAATAGATAATAATGATAAAGTGTTAGGGGACGAAATAGTAATAAAGAAGAAGCTAATACTAATACAACAACAGTACCTACACATAACATTTGTCTCGAAGTAGCAAGTTGGCGCTGCTCTCATCGCCTCGAACGTACTCCCACCAAGTTAAACAAACTTACACCCGTTAGATGCAGCTGATAACGAGTGAGGCACTCTGGTATTAGACTCATTTATGCTAGTAATAGTACAAGCAAACATAACGTTACTGACACTACGAGATATTTAATATCTATTACTGTAATACGAAAAAATCCTGAACTAGCTTAGTCAGAGATGTTTGTTAATGCTGTTACCCCGAAGATTTAAGTTCAGATGTCAGCGAAATTGATAACTTCACTAAATCAAGTAATAATTTTGCATAGTCATTTTAACACTGTTCAAAGTGAGAATGTTATTAAAACTGTATTACCCAACAGAAGATTTTACTACATTATAATTTTTGTTGTATACAATCGGCTAAGATCGAATATTATTATATGTATTTAAAGTCTACAACATAAGTAGCAAAACGCAATACAGCGTTCACTTCTGAACAGAGTATGTAGATTTGTTATATGTACTTCCTGCCGCAAGGGGCTAACCGAACTATGATTTAGCATGCAAAACCAAAATTAGATTTAAGTCGCTATTGCTTCTCTTGCAACAAAGCTGTTTATATCATATTATATTTGATGATAATATGCAAACGAAATAACTGTAAAGGATTTTTCAAAATCAACAAGTCGTCTTAATATGTACCTACCTATATATTTATAGAATGTCCTTCCCCTGTGCACGTCTCCTGACAAACAGACGTCTGCAGCAAACTTTATCAAGCAACAAATTAAAATGCAGGCTAATGGCATGTTGATTTAAATCATTTCAATATGCAAATACTACTTGCCATAAGCACATAATATATGTACAAAATAAAAGTATTTACATAATGACCGACTCATTTATGGCATGTAGGTGCACGGTATATTTAATATTTATATACTGATTAATATTATATACATTTTAAACGCGATTTATTTCCTTATTTGCATTCGATATTTAATGGTATGTTCGCTGTAGATACTTAACTTTTATTTGCACAACAATTTTTTATATAATATGTCTATATAAGAATTAAATATAATTGAACTATAACTCAAATTATAACTGTGAACAAAAAAAAGTGGTCATATCGCTCACACGACAATTTACCCAAAATACTGTTTCTAAATAAAACTATCAAAATAAGTTCAGTCCTAACAACGAAAGCAAACAATCGAACAAAATATAATATTTTATTGTAAAACAAAAATTTTAATGAGGTTCGTTTTCGCCTATAATTTGTTTTTGTTATCTTAATATTACAATGAAACGAACTTAACAAACAGAAAACATTTAAATTCCACAGCTATAATCTGTAATTAACATATGATCTGTTTCGTCAAAATACAGATAAACTTCTACATGTTTTAAAACTAACTACTACTTCCATGTTATTTATAAACGTTATACAATGTATAATAATCAATTTACATCTTTATTATACTAAAATACAATTCCATGACAATATAACAGTATGGCAATGGATGACTTTGAAAAAGAAATGGATCAGTAATGGGGCTACATTACGGAACAAGGGAATATATTTTGAAAAACGTGCGTGTCCTTATAAAACGCTAGACTATCATGTAATTTAAAAAACTTTCTTCCAATATAATCGTTGGTCATGGTCATGGCTTTCTGTTTATCATGTCTTGGTAATGACTACTGACTGACATACTTGGTATAGAGTTGAGAGCGTGAATCATAATTTTATGTACATTTTTAGAGCTTGACAAGTCGGGTCGTGACCGTGCATTATATTTCAATGCAGATTTTTAAGTTATCGTGCTAGAGCTATTTTAGAGTAGGTAACATTTTTCGTTTTCAACATTTTTTTGTTGTAAAAAAGGGGAAATTTTAAATTTAATGCACTTTCCATTTTCTGACATAAAGAAATTAGGAACCTACATTGTCCGCATTCTTTACTTTGTAATTACAAATTAATCTTACCGCCACCCAGAGAACTGAACCATACTAAATAACGCCGATCCGTATATAACATTTTAATTTCCATAGCCAGCCAGCTAATAACTATTTCTAAGCTTATAAAAACCAATATGACAACCACAAATACCACAACAAATAAAGTGTGTAAATTACTTAAATACTGTTTAAAGTTATGTAAATTTTCAAACCGTACAATTTTACTTTACAAGATAATGTCCTGTATATTTGTAGGTACTTGATTTAAATGCATTGTTTACCGCGCTTAAGTCATATACATAGATAACGAACGAAAAAGCTTTTTCTCTAAGCCACTAATACATAATATACTATGTAGTTCTCTTTTACGACCAACAAAAACTGTGTTAAGAGTTTTGGCTTCTTCCTATTGTAAAGTTTTTAACCGAAACCCCAATTCATACTTTTTCCTTTACGCTTTTTGAGTCTGTGAGTTTGCCAAAAATGCAGAAAGTAAGTCAGATGCTAGTTAAAAACATCGCCTTTATTTTGAACACCAAAAGGAAACGTCATCGTCGTTCACTAAACGCTGTGACAGATGACAACGGAGTTTCCGAAGTTATTGAAGTCTTAAAATATTCTGGCTTGTTGTTTCGTCCCCTTCGTGCAATTTCAACAAAGTACCTTCTTATTTATTCTGTTTCTCTCAGCACTTAAACGTCGTTCTTACTAAAGAATTTCATACTGTATTTAGATAGTCGGTTATACATCTTTGAAAACATTGTTAACGTTACTTTTATTACAATGAATGTACTGATAAAATGCATGAAGAGTACAGAAACATTCACCACAAAGTATATACTAAAGTATTTTTTTAAATTTCAAATAAATAGATATTTCAACATCATAACTTTGCTTTCGAGAATAAATGCGGCTGTCCGAAGGCTTGGCGCTAAATTAAAGTAATAATACGTTTGGAAACTTTGTCCGAACTTCACACTCGCAGAGTAGTTGCCAGTGCTGCCACCTGAGAAATTACTTGCCAGTTTCCAGCAACTTTGCCACAAAAAATTTATTACCTTTAATTTTTTTCCGACTTGAACCGACCTTATTGTAATATTCTTATGGTAATAAAATGTTTTACTTCTTCTGTTGCAGAGTTCTATAAATAACTCGGATCCTGAAAGAAGATAGTTGACAGTTGTATTGAAAATACGAGTATGTCCTAGAAACTGGAAAACTACATTTTTACAGAAATGTTTGTACAAAAACTGTCAAACTCTAGTATAAATTAAACTTAATGACTGTTTAGATAATTGTGTTGTCTATTTCCGAGGAATTTATGTTTTTCACGCCGAATTCTAATTGCTTTTTGCAGTTAATGCAATTAATTTGAACCTAATAAAAATGTATCCTCGAATAGTCTATGCTCGCTGAAGTTTATTAAGAAAATGTAAAAAGTATAGTCAAGTAAAATCATAAATACATTTTTTTTATATGAACTCTCAGACATACCCATACATCAATGTTCTAATGTTCCTACAACGTACCCGTTGGTCCAGTGATTAGTGATTATTACGGAGAGACAGGTATTGTGAGTTGAATTCTCTTCCGGGCCAAATGAAGAGCGCCATTTCTTGTTCAGTTTAGGCCTGTGTGTAAAATAATTTATATAGAAATTGTTGTATGTAGTCAATCAACTATCTGGTTATCATATTACATATTTGGTTCTGCATAATTTGGGATCATACGACCTTATATGAAGTTCCTTGATTTATCATTTATTATATTATATTACCAAATATACCCGTGACCTGTTATTATATATAGCGAAGTTAATCATTATTTATGTAACTACAGGAATGTCGTCTTGATGCACGCCTCTTATATTTACTTACATTGGACGTGTATGTCGAAATGACAATTACTAACGAGTTCCGCCATGGGACACAATGATATATTCATACAAAAACTAGATGAGGTTTGAAGCGGAAATGCAGTTTTATAACCTCTAAGAGAAGAAATATTGTTAATGTAGAGAAAATGACTTTTTCAATAATTATTATAATTAGAAATAATTATATATAATATTAGAATAAACCGAATCATGGTTTCATACATGAATTCTATTGTTAACATAGTCGTAATACCTCAGAGGTCACCTCTCATCAACATAGATCACATGAGAAATTAGATCGAGTGTTGTGTACAGTGGCTTATCTAGAAAGATTCTGACATCATAGCCACCTATAATACGCGACACACCGCTGAATTTCCCCCGAGCGCTATTCACAACAAGCCACGAAGAAGAATAACGCAAGTGAATGCAAAATGAAAATTATCATACAAACTCTCTTTCTTATATGAACCGTGCTGTTACTGTCGCAATATGCAAAGATGTGTAGCCCTTCGCAGCTCCGATGTTAACGCGAATATACGCTTAGAATATTCGTTACGAATGTGTTCACGTAAATTCTACACAAATTTCGCAATTTATGTAATATACATTCGAAATCTACATTTGTTATGTAAATAATTTAGGATCCTTTTGTTGATCTTCCTCAAAGAGTGAAGCTCCGTTTTAATATCGTTGCTTTACATGTTTATTAGAGAAAGTTATTCGTCCTTGTATGTGTAGTATCTACTTGTTAAGTAGATTGTTATACGGGCTTACTTTGTCTTGTATAATAAGAAGTTGTTTTTCTTTGGGATGTAATGTGATGTTGGTAAATAAGTTGTGTTGTGTTGCCTATAATTAATGATACAGTCGCAAAATACGATATGTAATGAACAAATTATGATTAACAATATTTGATTATGATATTGACAATTTACTTTTAGCAATTTAGTCTTTAAAGAACCTATGAGAATACTAGGTTCAGTAGTTAACGTTATGCTTTGAACGAATACACAACAGTTGTAAAACATACGTGGTTACTCAAAATTACTTTTGTGAACAGTCTATAAGTACTTGTCATGGGTTTCTCTTGCGGGCGGCCTGGAGCATTCCGTCGTGCCGATCCGTCCGTCCGATGTTTTTTAACCGCATAAAAGGTAAGGAAAAAAAGCTTACCGTGCCCCTCGAAGCACGGAAACGGAAACGCAATCTGAAAATTTGCTACTTTGCCTACAATATCATAGATACTACCAGAAACGTTTTATTTGCGTTTCACTCTAAAGAATGACGTACGAGATGTTTGTGGACCGTGTGGCGTACTACATAGATAACATACATTTAAAATATAATTTTCATAGACTGGCGATGAAGAAAGAAGAAAATTTAATTTTATGCCACAAACAAAAAAAATCGACGCTTTTATTGTTTCGCTGCTGGACCGGGTCTCCTCTCATACTGAGAGCAATTTAGGCCGTAGTCTACCACGCGGGCTAAGTGCGGATCGGTAGACTACACACGCGCAATTGTAGTTAAATAATTTTCAGTTAAATAAATAAAAAATTATAAATAAAAGAGTTGTCAATGTATGACGTTAGCAAGTGACCTTACACGCTTGTGCGTGTATGTATTTATGAGTATGCGCACTCTATTTGGTCACTAATAAAATGAAAGAGGAGGAGCAGTCTAATGAACATTAGAGGTAAATAAATAGACGATTTTTTCTTTTTTTTTCCTTCTGCAAATTACGTATCAAAACATGTCTTATCTTGCCATTTTGGTGGAAACTGAGTATTAGAAGTGCAGTCGAGTGTATTACCGCAAGAGGAATGTTAACCGTAGTACAGCAGCCTTGGTGACTGTATCCCGCTTAGAATTAGGTAACTCCATTTCGGTCGCCTGGACTACGGCAAAGAAATTTGACGAGGGTCCGTCCAACTGTACTATAAGCTAAAAAAATATTTGTTGTGATAAATAAAAGATCACTGTTTAACATGTCTATTTATTATTTTTTCTGTATAAATCCAAATATACATTGTTAATTGTATTGAAATGCATCCCTAACCAAACTGTTAAGTAAATAATACAGATAAAATATAGAAATCTCTATCACCATCAAAATTTATTTCGCATACATTTAGTTAACATCTATACGAAAAATATTATAAATGCATTTTGTAAAAAGCGCTAGAAAGTTAAATTTCAAAATGAATAATTAGCTCAAAAAACGTAGTAAATCTACTCAGTTTTAATAAAATATTCTAAATATAGCTTTGGTATTTAATTAGGACTAATGATGCAAGATCTACTAAAAAAAAGATTCTAAGCAATTTTATCGATGCTCTTACAGAGATTCTAGTTAAAAGTAATATGGCAACATTAAAAATTAGACAAACTTGTTCTTTCAAATATTAATAAGTTCTTCTTACACTATGTAAAATCACAAAAAATTAGAAAAATATATTGAAAATACTATAATAAAATGCTAGGAATCATTTATCAGTTTCATCGACCGAAAACACTTGCAACTGGTATTGTTTGGATTTCCTCAGGTGTAGATTGCGGATTTTAAAATAGGTTTCGACTCAGTAGACTTTGATTCAATAATCATAATATCAAAAATATTCAAATTAGACATATTTACACAGAATAATTAAAAGTTACTTTTCCTACACTTGCATTTTTCATATACCTTCATACCTTTTTGATAGTGTTATAGGTTACTTTAGTTTTAACTGCATAATAAATTACATACAGTACTACAACTTTAATATAAACAGATGCCAAAGAATGGTATAGTTGCATTGGTGATATCGACAATATAAGTTGTGCACTACTAAAGGTGCTCTAAACGTATTATGTAATTGTTCATTCAAAGTCTACTGATCATATAAAAAATCCTTTACACATACATCCCATTGGAAATCCCATGATTAGCTTGAGATTATTAAACGCAAGACTATAGCGTAATAACTATTTATTTGCAGAGCACTCGGCAGTAACATATGTTTTTCAATAAAATCTGATCATTAATATTATGATATTAAACGAATATATCTAGATAGTAACTGCCATAGTTTGGAGCTCAACCTAGTGTAATCTTTTAACAAACTTTTAACTTATTTAGAACTCGTCGTGTCTGGCGAGGGCTTCTCCAAAATCGGTAGCTTGCGACCCAACGAATAGGTCGTATTTCTCTAAGATTTCATCTTTTGTTAGTTTCTCGTCGGCATCGGAATCGGCCTCGAAGATGAGGTGCCTGGCCTCCGCTTCGGCGTGGTCGAACTCCGGCGGAGCGATCCAGTCCTTGACTTCATCAGCGTCCATGAAACCGTCTTTGTTTGTATCTCTGTAAAGTTACATTTGATCATACTTGTAGATACACAAGGACAGAAAATCATATAACATAATATGTTATATTATAGGTCTTCCACAATGCTTTAGAGTGAAAATCACATACTCTGTTGAGAAACGATTCTCTAGAACGGTCGTTCTCTGTAACATACACCATCAGGTTTTCTTTAACAAGGTAAGCAAGGACGGCCACTACTCGCGTTCCTCGGAAATTCCAGAAGCTCTTCTGCCGTGCACTGAATGGATAGGTGGGGGGAGGGCGATATAGCAGAGGCCTCTTTGTTGTAGACATTTTTATTAAAAAATTAATACAATACAATTAGTTCGAACTGGTATGTTAAGTGTAAATAACGACCTTTACACAAAGTTTTAATTTTATCACACGAGGAATTTGTACATGAACATAACGAATATTAACATCCAAAATCCAAATCATGATGTCATGCCACATTCACCTAGTCTACATAAAACGAAAGAGCCTGTAGTCACCTGTATCCCGTGAACTGCTCGCGTTCCTGCGTGACCCAGTCGGGCTCGTCACCAGGATCACCATCCTCCGGTTTAAACATATCCCCAATGTACTCCTCTAAGGACACCTTGCCGTCCTATAAAATATTATTTTCATTACCACGATGAAAACACTAAGAAATTGTTATAGACAAAGAAACATATATCTAATTTTGACGAATAACAGCAGCACTGAACTTGTATTAGTCTATCTTTTCTATAACTATCATGAATAACCAGATATCTTGCCAAATATGTTGGTCGGGTTGCATTCGGTAATAGTCTACAATTAAACTCGATTGGGGCTTGTTAAACATCCGAATGAATACAGATAAACAAATTGAATTCTCCTCTGGTTTTTTACTAGTTCATCACCAATGCCCATATATATACACATGCGTATTGAGTTTGATATTTGAATAATTACGAATAGTGAATAGCCAACATCATACATACAATGTGAAACTATAAAGTCTCAAGTAAAATGCATTTAATGGTGTGTACAATAAAGCATATTGTATGTCTATTGTCAAAGGTGCTAAGCTATTTTTTCCCACGAAAGAAACTGGCGGATTAAGAAAAAAAGTTAAATATAACGCCATCCGAAGTAGCATCACAGTAACTAGAATCTACAGTACAAGTTTTATTTTTGAAATGGCATCTACTATTGTCAAGCTTTAAGAGCAGAGCCATATTTGCAGTAATGGGACTAATTGGAACTCCGCCCCTTGAATAAAAAAATATGTGTTATACTGCGCCTTCTGTAAGGGTAGGATACGACTTAGAAGACTGATAAAATGACAGATTTATTTAGTACCGAGATATAACTGGCCAAGTGCCGCCCAGAGAATGAATCATCGCTAACGCAATACAGGTACATAGTGGAAACGTACCAGAAGCTATCTCTAATATTCACCTTGTCAGTGTCGATGTCCTCCAGAGTTTCAAGAACAACCACGTCGCGCATACCGTTGTGGTCTTCCGGGTGAAGGAATGCCGCAAATTCGGTTCTGTTCAATGCATCGTCTTTATCGGCATCTAGACAATGGATTAGAGAGCAATTTGATTTTCTAATATTCCATTCTATTGAATTTTTGTAACATTCTGAATAAAGTAGTTAGGAATGTAGGTAGAAGTATTTTGCATGTGAAAATGTTTATAATAAATACATTTTCAATTCAAAACTAGCTATAGGCATAGCGCTTAATTAAGGAGGTCCCTGCAGCAATGGAACGGTGGAGTTGACTATCTTTGAAATGTACGAATGAAATGAAACTCACGAGATCTCGAGAATCAACAACTTCCCTAAACTTAATAATTTTGGCACCGATTGCCCCAGGTTTTTGTCTGATTTCATATAAATTAGCAAAGAAGTTTCACGTTGTATGGAAATAACATACCAGCATAATGCCAACGTCTGCGGTCCCGCTTCCTAAGGCTGGCATATGTAAATCCTTCACTGTTCGGAGTCTTCAATTCTTTATCTGACATATCCTCCATGAAACCATATACACTCTTGCGGTACTTCTGCAATACCAGGATTGTGATGTATAATCAGTTGTAATAGTTATATGATTCAATAAATTATACCAGTGTCTTTTTTAAATTTAAATTTTCAGAATGAAATTGCATGTCCAAAAACCAATAAAGTATGCATGCATTAATTGTATCAGTATTAACCAAGATCGTGAATATAAGATTTCAGGTCACACTGCGAAATCGACGAATTTTCATATAATGAGGGAGAAACAGAAGAAGCGAGTTAGAATTTATTATTTGACCTTTCATTGTCCCATGATTTTCAGTTCTATAATTGATGGCCAGTGGTTTTATGGTATTTTACCTGAATGCCATGATTGTTTACTACTACTAGCATATCAATATTATCAGCAAACCTAAATTCGTTTGTCTTAAAATATTGTACCTCCCAAGTGATAAGATCCTCGTTATTGGGATTGTGTTGTTTCCAGTGCCTGTCGACGTCTTCGTCAATGTATCGTTTCTGTGTGTACCGGATCCAGTCCTTCAGCTCGACCTGTGTGACGAAGCTGTCATGATCGCTATCAATCTTGTCCACGATTAGTCTGGAAATAAAATGTCACGCTATGACGCTACGCAAAGATAACGAGGTCAATCAACTTGATATAAATTGGAAACTGTAACACTACAAAAATAATATATCAGCGTACAAAACGAATACCTACTTGGGTCGATATTGTGATTATATGCTTTTGGTAAGCAACTAATTTAGATAGCCCCAATCTCAATAAAGTAACTAATTTATATGTAGTACTCTTTTAAATCAAATTCTTTAAGTTTTCTAATATCCATCGTTGTACATACATACATACCGTCACGCTAGGTCCCTAATGGGGTAGGCAGAAAGCACCGAGTGCCAAACATCAGTGTGCGTATTATATTTACTTGAAACTTTTATTAGACATTAAATCAACTTAGATGTAGTGTACCTATGTATAATTTATGCTTATCTACACAAAATAGCCGACATTATATGAATGTCTGACACTGTTTTTTTATTGCATAATAGGCTTCCGTTAGACTGCAGGCTCACTTTACCTAACCCACATGCAGTGTGGGCAAATCATGTGACACACATTATTAGAGTAATCTCTACGATGTAATTATGACCTCAATTTATTTAACTGTGCTTGGGAGCTATAACTCCATACCACATATCAGTTGTTACAAGTTTTTATAGTAACAAAAAAGTAACTCATTCAGACACATGTAGGTTAACAATGTTAAATTACGATAAGATACACACCATAGCTCTATTAATCAGAAGATCCGTAAGTGTCTCAGGGAACAGGATAGAAAATCATAGCATCATTACTATGATCCGCAATAGAGACACCTCGATTTTAGAAAGAAATTAACAAAAAGACTTGAACTAGGATGAATGGACACAATGGAAAAAAATGCATAGCTACAAGTAGCTAAATCTGAAATGTATGTATTGTAATTATGAAAGTACAATACATACATAAGTGAGTTGTGTACTCATATTCTACCTTCATATGATATAGTAATCAATTAGATTCTACTTCATAATGACATTATTTTTATTTGAACAGGTGTAAAATATTGAAGAGAATTAAAGCAATACATGTTTACTTTCATAATTGCTGCCATTGTACATTATGTCAATAAGAGTTGTTGATCTGTTCCACACTTCCTATTTTATATACAAAAGCTTTATATTATTATTATCCTTACCTTACTATATAAGGTAAGGGTAATAATTGTTTATTACAAATTAATAAGTCTCTGAAACTGAATATTTGGCCGCTGGTACTTTATATTCTAATATATTCTTCATATAATAGTCGTTCATTTCCCTACACTTCTTCAATCTCCTCAAGCTTAATACCATTCTGTATCAGTGCTGTAATATTAGTGCAATAATATATATATATATATTGGTCGGGCGGTTGCTAGCGCGACTGCCGATCGGGAGGTCCTGGTTTCAAATCCCGGGTTGGGTACTGTTGGATTT
>DWDX01000414.1:0-27528 GCA_018245675.1 Agara michaeli
GTCCAGATCCCCTATAACAGCCTTTATGATCCCTCCAAGCATAGAATTTCTGTCTCTATCGTGACCGGGGATGTGTATTCCAAACCAAATGTAACCAATTTTGTCCAAGTAGTCAAAGTAATTTGGATCGCGCTTTAATTGTATTATGTAGGTTTTCTTAAGAACTCTAAATTGATCTACATTTTTTCTGAAATTAAAATTGAAGTTTATCTTATAAAAAATGTGCTTTCTGTAACTGGCAAAAAATAACAACAGAAGTAAACACAAAGGGGTCAGCATAATCAACCTACATTCAAACTCTCCTCCGTATATTAAATATACCTTTAATCATTCTTGTTATTCTATTCATCCACCTCAATATTTGCATCTCTGTTACATGCAGCCATTGAAAAGTGAACTGAATCCACAGAGAAAAATTAATAATGATGTTACATGCAAGAACATGAAATTATTAAATCTTCATATAAAACATCAGTTATAGCATACTTACTGTTCAATAGCAAGTAATAAAAACCATAAATAATTCAGTAATGGATATAAATATGGAGGACCGGTGTCGTTCTTTATTCCGGGATGTAATCCTGTGTATTTCTTAAAAGTGTCTGATGCCATTTGAATATTTCGTAAGCATAGAAATTGTAATACAGCTTGTGTTATAAAGAGATCTATCTCTTGCTTGAGCCCTCTTTTTGTATGCAATTGTATAAGCATCTTTGCATAAGTTTCCCCATCATTCGAGTGTAAAAAATGTCTATGAGCAAATGTGTATTTTTGTTCTTGCCAGTAAACTTCTGCAATTTTCTGAAAATGCAAATAATATTAGCACATAAATTACACAAACAATAGATAATTTCATTTCATATTGATTCATTACTGAATATAAGAACTACTTTTTTTTCAACCCTTTTTATATATCCCACTGTTGGACATGTGTCTTCTTTCATAATGAAATAGTTTAGTGCCATAGCTTGTATGTGTATCAAATTCAACCTCATACAAAAATTTTCTTTGTACTCCCAAGCTAGGTTTCTAACAGCATCGTCAGAGAGCCAAATATCTTCAACTTTATCTCTGAATATAGGAATAAGTACTTATAAACTATTAGAATACTAACGATTGTTCTACACTAAAACCAAAGGGTTATACCTTGTGAAGTAAAGGATGTCCCCTTTTATTACTATCCATTGACCACCTCACAGCATTTGCCAGAAAAGTTTCTCTTTCCGGTATATTTGGATTCATAAGTTGAAACAGCTTGGCTAGCTTTATGATCCATTCTTCACAAGGCTTAGTTTCAGACTTCAACAACACTTCTATGATTAATAACGCTAAATCCGCACCACTTCCTTGTTGATCGTGTTCGAGTAACAATGTCGATCCTTTAAATAATAAATTTAAGAGATCAATGTATTTCTTTTGACTGATATATCTGAAAAGTTATAAAAATTAAATTTTAGAATAACTTAACCTCTGAAATAAAAATAAATTACCATAATAGGTTTGTAAACATGCGATTATACCTGAAATACAGAGTCCTATACATTTGATGTGCTTCATAATATTGACCAGATTTTACAGATGCTTCTAATTTATCTAATACACGTGTAACTCCTCTTTCGCTTCGAGTAGCCATAATTTTGCTAAATTAACTTTGAATTAATGTTTTGCTGCTTGACATATGTGACAGTCATTTACCATAGATAACAACTTCTACAATATTTAATTTTATATGTTCGTAGTTATATATGTACAATATGGTTAATTCCCTTTCTATGATTTCTACCATTCTATCCCATCCCATAATCATGTTTGTTTTTTTGGAGTTTACTCCTTAAGGCTCTCGCTCGCACTTTTTACAGCACCGTATTCACTGCTCAGCGCTATGAAAACCGATAGGGAATCGGATGTTGTCATTCCTGTCTTTTATTTTTACTTAATGAAAACTACATGGCACTGTTAGTTGAGCGCCAATATGTAAATGGCATGGTTTGTTATGCGAAAGTTAGCATATAATGATTGTTACTACTAGCAATTATTTCTTGTATTTTGCTGATCCACCAATTCGTATTTTAGCTACGTAATACGAGAGACCGAAACACGCTACTTAGTATTGTACCTATAACTACAGTAGACAAATACTGCTGTTTACAAAACATCATTTATATGAACATAGAATTTTGAATAAGAAAAATGCGAAAAGCCAAATTTATATAACATTAGTGAGTTCCGCACGTTTACCTGTGAGTTTTCAATTTTTTTGTATGCAGATGGCAAAGTCGGAGATCTGATTTGTTGAAACGTGTGAGATATCATTTAGATAGGATTTTCAAAATCATTATGGATGTATCCAAATTACATTTTTATTTCAGTTCATAAGTAAGCGTTGCTAAATCAACGATAGCTAGATATGCATTGCTAAATTGACAAATGGCTTTAAAAATATTAAAAGCTTTTATATTTGAAAATATGTTTGATATTTGAACTTGACAGGTTTTAAAATAATCAATAAAACTAGCCATACTGATATCAGATTTATTTATTCTCTTATCTTTATTTCTTAGTTTATCTTATTATTCATTACAGAGCAGTAAATATCTTGTTATGGTTTAGCTCAAACTTCGTATTATCCTAATGATAAAGAAAAAGCACGAACAAAAAATTTCTGAAAGACCCTAAACAGGATTAGGGTTCGGCTGCGGAAGTTACTTTTATTTCTATCAGTGAAGGCATTACTCTGTTCCGGTTATAAACGTGCAGTAGTCAGACATGAGGGATTCGAACTCATTTCTCAGGGTTAGAAACGTGTGTGACATTTCTCATATATAACTTTAGTTTTACTTATACATAGTTAGATATACATATTTATGAGTTGTATTGCCATCCCAACATTACACGGCCTGCGTGCCAGCTTATTACTTCTACTACATAAGCATACATGCTATAAGTAAAGTGAAATGGTATTCTTGTATACGTACTGGTAATGAAGTAATTACCGTTAGGCATTTATTCAGATTGGCAGACTTCACATCTCAGAATGTATGTAATAATATACTTCATAATACCTCTAAAATGAAAGGTGTCCTCACAATGTTTTCCTTCACCGTTATGTCGAGTGATATTTTAAACCGCACTTGACCAGCATGGTAGACTATAGTATGATATTAACCTTAGTACAATATTATAATATTAGCCTCAAAACCTCCTTACTATAAGAGAGAATTCGAGCCCTGAATAATTGAACAATAAAAAGGTTGAAATTTTTTTTTTAGGAGTAAGTTTGTTTGAAACTGGTGCAAATTGAAGATTAAAAACGTAATACAACTAACGCTGGCTTTTTTCATACTGACTATTACTGACATTTTGCAATTGTAGTTAATTAAGATACGAAAACAGGGGCTAATTTTACCTCATTCCGTGTCACTGGTTCATTTGCTATAAATAGCCTATTGGTGGGTTGATCACTATATTCTTAGAACAGAGTATAATGACGTCATCTATATTTACCTCATTGAAGTTGTGTATGAGCGTAAGCTAAAATGTTTTATAATATGTTATCTCGAAATATCGAATTACACATTATCTCATTATCCAGCGAAGATTTTTATGAATAGCAGATCAGGAACTCTGTAAAAACTTTAGTGATACACAAAGACTTGTTTGTTTAATATCGTCAAATTTTTATGTCTATATATGAGACATCTGCTGAGTAAACATCGTTATTGAAGTTTAAGCTAGATTTGTGATGCACGTATAAAGTGTCGTCAACTTAGTACTCCCGGGAGTACCTATCCTAAGAGGAAGTGGTACACTTAAGTTTTTTATTATTATACACTTCCGTTTGCCTAAGTGAGATCACTTGATTATAAGTGTGTTGCAGTCTAGAATGTACGCTTGCTTACAAAGTGCCTATTCATTCTTGGTTTGAATAGTTCCTTAGTTATATGTATGGAGAAAAATAGAGACAGGCTCTTCAAAAACGATGCAATAAAGCTCTTCTATGAAGCTGATATTCCATTGTATAGTACTCTTGTATTCTTCCCGTTCTTAAGCCATATCCATTATCCGTGTAACTAGGTGGTTTAGTTCACAAATTTAATAAGACAAGAAATGTCAGTTGAGTCTGTTACGTAAATGTCATCGGAGAAAGCTGAGATTACAGCGTGATTGAGTTGAATCTATTTCGATCAACATGACCTAAATAAACGATTATAGAATTTCAGCTACCGTTGAGGCGTTGCGTAGGCTCTTGCGCTATACCTGTGCTATGTCCGTGGTTATATGTATAATATCTTCTGATGACTTAGGTGCAAGCCATTTAGGTCTCATTGTTGGATAGGTGAACCGTAACTTTTTAGAACTTATACAAATAAAACTAAAGATCTTTTAGTGGGTATATAAATGCAGATGAGTGTAACTAAATATTAAAGGGTCTTTATTTTAGGTTCCTGTAAACTTTCAGAATCCTCCGCCTTTTTATTTGCAGTCATTGCTCTCCTCACAATAATTACGGAAATCGTTATACAAATAATATAAAGTAATAACGTGAATATCTTGACGTAAGTAGTTGTGTAATAGGTAACTGAACGAATTTACTAAAAATCCAAATCATTGAGTCATACGGTTTGGAAGTTGAATGATAAAGCCGAAATCAATAGCGCGTTAAATGATTATTGGACAAGAGCAGACAATGAAGTTGCAGACGGCAATCATGTCGGAACTTTTGGATTTCCTGTCATCTATTGTCGTCCACCGAAATAGATCTCTCTCGGAAAATTTACGAGTCGGAAAAATTACGAATCTGGAGTACCGAGCTCTGTTACTTTTTTGTTTGTGATAATTACCGACGAAGCCGCAGGTACAAATTATTTGCTGTGTACTCCGCGCGAACCATCGAGCGCTCTAATTCGTCTGTCCCTTGTATGCTCAAAGCGCTCAACGGTCTCATCCAGGAGAGCCTTCAGGCTAGCCCAAAGTGCGATGTACCTATTTGCGGATGAATGCATGAATATAATGTCAGAAAGTATGAGGTTCTATGAGCGAGACGTATGATTGCGTATTTTTTTAATTATTATAATGAATGTATTTAAACTGTTTAAATAAATAAAAAAGCAATAGATATTATGTGATATAATAATTATATTCTGTATTTCCTGCAAATTTAATCTTTAATTTGACATCGTTAACGTTATCCATTTTTAATATGCCCTATGTAATTTTTAATCAATATAGGTAACAGCTTTCTAAATTGTTTGTCAAATTATAAATTATGCTTATTACTTACTATAAATAAAGTAATGTAATAACTGTAAGGTGTAACTTTCCGTGCTATATTTTCATTGAAATTATAAACAAAACGAAATTTATAAAACGAATGCTTCATTTAAAATGTCTTTTAGAAAACATGTTTGGGAAAACATTGGTCGCGTTGCTGCATTGAATAATAAGACTGAGCTGTGAAGTTAAGAATCATTTTCTAACCCAATGCATTTTTTAATGCTGTATAAATTACTGTTACATACAATTATAGTATCGAGATTTATGATAACTTTATGATTTACGAAAAAGTAACTTATGATGATATTAAGTAAAAATTTAAGAGTACATATACCTATCTACATAAAAACCGAAATTGCCGAAATAATGTTACCGAATGAATGTCGAACATTCATAAGAACAGTCATTTTCAGTCAGTAATTTAGGCTTAATTATATAAAAAAATATATTTTTTCAATACCCTTTATTTAAAATGTTATCGTAAGAATAACGTCATCCAAAATACCGGTATAGACACATAGTAGGTAATCTATGTATAGGTTATAAGAACAGACAATTATTCGTTGCTACTATAACACTTTTGTTATTTTTATTCGTATTTCATCTTTTCGAGATATTTCCAATAACACACGAGCTACAAGTATTGCAGTATTTCAATATGCTAGAAATCATGGAGTACTTTCATGCTGCCAATATCAAATATCTGTTTCTGAAAGCTTTTTATTTCGAACATTTTTCAGTAACATCATGTCTGTGTTAAATATTGCGTATTGCAACATGTATTGTATTTTGTTCACAAGTTCATTGTGTTAATTTATTGTTGTGAGTATTACTCCTTTCTTGTTAACGATGGTCTCATTATGGATTAAATTAAAGCAATGGGTACTATGATGCTATTTACTGGGTTTTACCTACCGAAATAAAAAGTTCTGTAAAGTTAAACGACATCGGGTACAGTCGGCATTTGAATAGGTGTCCGCTGGTAAAAAATATTCATGAGCTTTTCCGTGATTCAGAGGGCACACGAAGCAGTCGGTCTCATTTGTTATCGTCAGGTGACAATCCTTAAGCCTCGTCGAGGGTCTTAGAAACATTCGATACAAGGGTTGTTAATTTGTTATGAATTACTTTTCTATGAACCAAGACCTAACCTAAAGACTTCTAATACTGAGAAATGAGTAGAGACCTGTTCCGGTTAGCTGAACGATAAATGAGTTGATGATAGACAGAAAAAATATCTCAGTCTTCAACTCGGTACGTAAAAAATAAACCACATAGACGTGGCTAGATTTGTACTTTTTGCCTATTTCGAAAATTGGCACATTTCCAAGAAGCTAGCTAAGTCAGTCCCGTGATCTCACAAATGTTATATTTCCCTTGTCACCCTTATAAAATAAATAGCTAAGAAAATATAAAAACCGTTTTCGTCCAGTCATTTATGTCGACCAAAAGTTTCCTCAAAAGCAATTTGTAAATTAAAACGTTTTGTTTATGTTAAGTAGAATATTTTATTTAAGAATATTTTTTTTTTATTTATTTTATTTACTCACAATTTTATTTAAGATTAGCTCAGTCATGTTGATCAGCTGATGTTTTTGAAATGAAAAAAATTGTAAACATTGTTGTCTTGTTTATTGATGACTGCATCATAAAGCAAATATGCGGGGCAAATTTCAGGTTTCTGTGCCTAGACCATGTGTAGTATGCATTGATTAGTTTGCGGGCGATATAACTCGTGTCTCTTCATGATGTAGCGAGAAACAATTTCGATGTAGGTATAAGGTATATTTTGTCAATCACTATTTTATATTTTAGTATTAATGAATAAAAACAAAGAGCATAAAAATAATATTATCTAAGACGTCGTGAGGGCCATGCTAGAATGAAACTGGATCGAAAAATGTTCAAGTGAAGTTACTAAAACCCGATATTTTTCGCGTATTGATAGAGTATATGATTACAATACAACTGATGCCAGTCATCACGCGGGTCAAACTCATTAACCTAGCATGAAAACTTGGTTTTATTTGCGATTGTTGTTTACGCCCTTGGGCTGCAGATGTCACGTAAGTTGTATTATAGCTACAAGCCTGTTCACTGCTTTTCTTTTATATTAAAACTTAGTTGGTCAAAGTATTTACACACTCTGAAGTTTTTTGTTAGAAAAACATCAAATGTTGTTCTATATCTGTGGTTTTGTTATATAACGATATTATTTTTATAATATGGTGTTGTTATACATTGTGATTATTTTTATAGTTATATGTAGGGTACATGTTGTAAATACTCGTAGCAACTGTTCATGATGCAACGTTAATTTATCACGTCATTTAATATTCGCGGAATTGAATAAATAAGTTACTGATTGAACAAACATCTGGCAATATTTTCATTCGCACTCTCTCATCTTTGTTTTTCCTTTTTGTGGTTCGCTTGCGACCTAATTAAGGGATTTTGCCTTGTACAATAAATTGCTTGTTTTATTATATCGACATCATATTATTGTTATGAAAATTCTATTTATAAATTTACAATTATAGTCTCTTAGGTTTGTTGGATAGGAAATTTTCAAAACATTGGACGAGAAGAATCAAGTCTCGCTTTGCTTGAAGGCTTCTTTGCAAAGAACCTTATATGTACGATTTTGAAACAAGGGAAAATTGTACCCTAGCATTAGGTGCTAAAATAAAGTTTAAATAAATAAATAAATAAATAAAATCAATGCTTATACGGATGAACTTATAGGGATTATCAGTACTATATGAAATTAATTTTCATCGCAGTAAACGTCCACTCAATAATTAAAATAACGTTGCGATTGCCGTTTCATTATAATTGCAGATAACAGCTGTTTGAACAATAACGGCTGTTGAATAACGTGTTTTATCAGCAGATCGGCTTAGTTCAGAACCGTAATTAATTTATTGTATAAAGAAACGTTGAACTATCATATTTGACAATAAAGCAATAAATAGTGCACATGTCTTGCTACGCATATCAAGGAATATATAGTGCGGAAAGCATACCTAGGAGTTCGTTATAATTATCTCATATTAATTAAACCAAATTGCCCTTGGCAAGCTTGGCGGACTATAGTTTTCGCTTTGATGAGGAGGAAAAACATAAAGATAAAAATGGAAAGACAAAAAGCTTAATGATGCATATGACGATAAGCCAACATAAAAGTAAATTATTACAACACATTAGAATAATACAACAAATACGAGTAGTTTCTATTCGAAATGTAATACTTGAAATACTCTGAAAATGTAAGAACAACTATTGCTAGAAAATAAAGGCTGGGCTTCATTTCAAGCATAAAATTGCGAGCTGTAGTTATATTTTTACATGAAATGTTTCGGTGGGAGATAATAACCTTTCAGGTTAACTATTGTACTGTATTGTTTCTTAATCCTCTCTTCCTATTTTTTGGGCATCCTACCCAATTTGTCTAATTTTATTTTCCTTACATTCATATCTATTTTCTGAAAATCGCTACTTCAGCGACAAGGCATACCATGTTGCTTTAAAATGTATAAATAAATTAGTTGCTGCGTATTTTAGTGTATAATGAAGTATATATTGTGTTGTACTTTTACAAATAACAGCAAATTATTTTTCAGACATGTGAACATAGAGAAGTACATTGGCTCTTAACCTCTAATAATGCTAAAGCTAAAACTAGATTACATAACAATCGCTAAAAAATTATAAACATTGTTACCAATTTAATGGTTTACAGCGAGAATGATTAAATAACATAATAACGTTATTTTTATATCTTTCATGATTATAATAAATGTCACTCTTCAAAATGTAAAAACAAATCTGACGGTTTAAATTGTAATGTTGTGGTTGTGATTAACAACTGAAACGTAGAGCAGTGCTCCTGGGGACGCATAAATTAAAATTAATCAGAATATTATATAAACACATAGGTACTAGCACGTACATACTATATGTACACTACAGTTCGTCGCAATTACCTACGTGCCTATTACTTTTACATGTAATGTACATCCTGTGGATGTTAAAAAGGTGTTGATTTGCAATACCTAATTGATAATCATCTCTGATCACGAGATTTTTTTCTTTTTTGGTATTTTGATATACAACATCCTCAGATTTACAGAAATAACATAAAGTTTAGTAAAATGTTCAAAAACTTATTCTTTCAAATATAAAAACGGCAGGGTGCCGAATACATCTTTTAAATATCCAACATTCAAATTATTATTGTACAGGGTGGTCACCTAAATATAACAATTTTTGTATGACGAAGTTGGCAAACGTATATTACTTTGCTACCAGAATTATAAAAACTTACACTAAAACGAGGACATTACAGTAATAGCTCGTTATGCTAATATCAAACTGAATACATAATATTCAACAAAAGCATTTGCGACCTTACGATAATGTAACTCGCTTTATACGACTGTCTCGGAGAAGTGATCAACACGTCCCCGTCATTAGCTATGAATGTGCTTATACATTTAATATTTATTAGCCTGCAAATGATATGAAAGCCTTTCTTGCGACATTGCATGAACAACAAATTTTGTATTGGCAGGTACAGTACGTTTTTAATTTTTACTTCGTCTCACAGAATATACATTATATAAAGCCAACTGACCTCAAAACCAAAACGTAAGCACACAAGCCACAGCAGTGCAATAGCGCGTAGTTACTGCGACATATTATTTACATATTTTACGAGTATAACTGCATGTATGCATGTAACAGTGCCCTAAAACAATTTTTGCTGTTGATGCTATGGATTGATGATATTAATCTAGGAAATCTAAAACACGCAATAATTTAATATTTATGGTTTCTCACATTATCAATTATGTCGTGCTTTTTTTGGACAAACGAAATACACCCAAAGCTAGAGGACATAGTGATAATGTGACCTAACGGATATTTCTATAGTATTGCCTAATGTTTTTATTTTAATGAATGGAATACTAAGAAATTAAGCATTCAAAATTTAAGTTTTTGAATTCATAAAACTACTTCGTAAAATGTATATCGATGTAGAGAGGGCTTTGCAAAATTCACAGATCACTTGCTACGGCCGCGCGTAGCAGAGCTACGAAACATTGTTCTTTATATGTAGTAAGGCGGGAGAACTTACAATAATTGTTAGAGAAAACCTAAGAAATTTATTTATAAATAAATTATGTTTAATTACTTATTATTATAACGTTTTTTTTGATCTGGTTTATAAGTTATACACGTAATAACATTTGTTTGAATACGTGCTCGTTTTTCATTTTATGAGGCACGGAGGCAAAGAGATCGGAAAATATGCAGATAATTTTTAAAACATTCTAGTTTTAAATTGTTATGTGAAGCGAGAGACAAAGGAACGGGTAGCAGTCACAAGCGGCTTCTACCGCCGAGGGACATCTGCGACCAATCTCCAAAAGCTCTATGAAAATGGGAATTTTAGTGAGAATTGGTTCAGTTAGTAATAGTTGTCAACAACAACATACCGACTCGCCAGGTCCCTAATGGGGTAGGCAGAAAGCACCGAGTGCCAAATATCTCTGTCCTTGCAAAAGAAATAGTTGTCAATAGTACTATTAATTGGTTTGTAATCAATACTAATATGACTATTAGTAACATTACAAATGTTACTACATATTAGTATAAGTGAATATGCGTGCCATTATACGTTGATTACAAATGCATTTTTATTCTTGAGAATTGAGTTAGTAGACTATGATAAGATCAATAAGCTATCTAAGCGTCCTTAGTAATGACATGCTACTTTATAACAGCCCAAGCGTGATATAGATAGCTGCTCTAACCACTAAACGTACTAATTAAATGAACTCTGAAACACAATATTTTATTAAAGATAACCATAACTATGCTAGATAACTTTTTCTATACATCCACCTAAGTTGGTTATTTGCCAGTGGTTATCGAAAAGCCGATCACGCATAATACTCATATTGTGAGCGTTTCAAAGTTTGGCGACTATCCAATTCGCCAACGTGTAACCTTACTGACGGAATTGCGAATAAGGAACGGCACACACGTCTCCATTGTGCTTCTTGTCGGTTTAAACTCAATGCCTCACTTGTTTCAATTACTAAACACATTTGACGAATTGATTGAATAGCGATCGTCGAAGCTATACCAAATATTTATTACGAAAATTCTAACAGTTGCTAATAGTTTTGCTAAACGTTTTGAGAACAATATTTTTATTGAAAGCTTAATAACATCGATGCGAATATTATTAATTTACTAAGTTAAAACTGTTAGAGGATCTCGTTAAAGATCAAAGTTCTTTTCTATATGCAAAAGCAATAAAGCACGTAGAGATAAATTAAGAAAATTTACTGAGCTACTTACATTATCACACGCGGCAATAAATATTCCCCCTTAGCAGCGTGCGCTATGCAGTGTTATATGCACAGGGCAAGACGCTTATTATAAGTTTATCTATACTAAAATAGTAATATTTATTGAGCTTGTTAGTTCATAAGCTTTAATTGCACCGAAGGAGAGAAAATTTTTCACATTAATTAGGGTAAAATGATAATACACAAATATGTAAATACACATGTAGAAATTGTATGTTGAAATAAATTACTGCGCTTAAATAACACCGGTATTTCTCTATAACATTATGGAAGATATTTATTATATATAAATGTTACGAATGAACGGCCTAAATAACAACACCTACCTACACGCTTCGTTAGATCAGGTCGCTGAGCAATTTTTAGTCTTTTATTTAGGCGACGTTGGCGTCCATAATTTTATAACTAGTATTCTGTATTCCTGAAACAATTGGTTAGCTTTGAGTAATAGCCTAGAATTATGAAATAACTTTACCTCATTTCTGAACGTCAATATTGTATAATATGAGCACAATGAGTTGAGTGTTAAACTGTAGGTATATATTTCTTTACTACCCATGGACTTATAATATTCTATAACATATATACGAGTATAACATCACATATTTTTGTAGTTAAATAAAATTTATCACTTCATAATCTCTGGTGAGTTAATAGTGCGGTTTAATTTATGTGTCAGTACACATATGTGTATTTTATGATGCCTGCATAAATAAACAAGAATATCGCTTTAGCACTAATATAATTTTTAAACATTAGCCAGATTATAACAACGTTATTGAATTAAAATTATGTAAATTTTCAGTACATGCAATATTTATTATATATACGAAGTAAAATTCTTTATTTTTTACAAGGCAAAGTCAAGTTTTTACAAGTCTTTCAAATAAGAAGCTCTTCATACCTCTCGAATATTAAAGGCTCCGTTACTGTAAACATAGACTTTCATTTACTTAGAGTGCTGTCAATGTTTCGACTTATGCTTCGGACTTCTCCTGTGGGAAATATTAAGGATAATTACAACGGCTACGGCAGACAAAAGTGCAAAAATGAACACTTTTATTAATGAAAAAATGGACATAAAATTATTTAATGTTTTCTTGAATTTAATGCAAGTTTTACGACGTGCAAGTTTAATCCGTGCATATCTACTGTAATTGAATAAGTACGAGTATCATACCCTTAGCTTACGGTATATGACTTAGGATAGATCCGTAATTGTTTAATTATATAATTTTGGGTTTAGTAAACATCACAATCCATATTAAAACCATTCTGTACGTTTATGGTTTTCAAAATATACGTCGTATAGGAAAAACAAAAGAATAAGTGGATAATTAGATACGTAGTTTCTATTTATTCCATCTAACATTTTTATTAAAGCTCTAATCAAGTCCAAAGTACTTTAAGTGTCTACAGAAGAAAGCTAAAAATTGGAACGTACGTATTGAGGTTATAGTTTCCTGGTGTAAGCAGGAATTTCTGAAATGATAACCTGAAGTTTGGAAATTTTCATTTTACAACAACTACGTAACTGTTAATGTAGTAATGAAATATATATTTTTAAATATAAGGTTAAGCTTGATATCCAGATACAAATGGAAATGTTTCTATTAAGAACATTTTATTTTATACACAGTGAAAGAGGAATTGCACGTTGGAGGAAAAGTGCGTTGGCGTTTGCGAAGGCAGCAGCGGCGGCGGTCGTGGCGAGGATCAGAAACTCGTGCCGGCGGTATGGGGAGCGGTAGGACGAGGGGGGCGCGAGGGTGCAGGTGCACCTGGGCGGCGGCCGGCGCCCGGCAGCCCACGTGCCCGGGCCGCTCAGTCGCTCGCGAGCCGCCGCCGCGACGCGCTGCCGCCCGGCTCCTCGCCGCGCCAACAGCGACAGGTGGCGTACAGCGGCGCCGACGCCCGCCGCCTGCGCTCTCCGCTTTTTCGCCTCGGTGCAAAAAAAATTATATTCTCGAGTTTAATATCATATTTTAATAATACGTTTGTTTAGTAAATCACTGTTCAGTGCTTGTTTGTTTATTTTCTGGTGAGAAAATGATTATTAACAATTTATTAACGTGTCTGCTCTGAATTGGATAAAGAAAATGATTCTGCACTTTGAGGCGCTTTCAAATTAACATAATATACATATATTTAAAAAACTGTAAGTATGGAAATAGTAAATATGGATTCAAATAAAAATTGTAGAGGTCTTTTCAGTCAAATTAGCTTGTAACAGTGTTAAAAGAATAAACGAATTGGCAAAATGAAAAAAATTAATGTTTCATCGAGAACGTCTTTTATACCACTATAAAAGGAAGCTTTTTCGACGTTCGGTTGATCCGTGAAAGCATTGTCAGTAAGCGCAACGACTTAAAAATTTGCATGCGAGTGTAATAAAAGCTTACCTATTTAGAGTCTATAGAATTTAAATTTTGCAGACTGTATTGTTATGACATTTGTTCAGATACTTTCGACCGTTTATATGTTATTGTATAAACAGACACATAAATTACGTAAAATAATCCTGCGTTTCAGTTATTTCATAAACGATTAAGTTATCTGCAACAAACTCTACGTATATGTATTTGCTTTTAGTACTTACTTAATAAACGGACTTGTGTCTAAAATTCTGCGGATAAACAGCATCGGTTAAATAAACACGGAAATATTTACATGATCCTGGTACATATATTGTAAGTGTTTTTGAGGAAAACACGATGATGGCGCCACCTTGCCCGGAGGCTGAATAAGCGTCAAATTATGTTATGTTGGCATATCATTATCATATTATACGGGTACTGTCTACAATTTGAGAGTGTTTATTTCTTTTTGGTTGTTGTAATGATGAGGTTTCAAATAGATATACTAAAACTTTAAGGAAAAGTGACCACTGAATATTTATTATATTGCTTAATAAGAACGTAGTATTAATCTAAGTCATCATTTAATGAAATCTTTTAGCAGAAAAGCATATATAAACTTACCTTACACCATGAAACCCAATACCGCTGGTCGTAACTTTTTTCTATTAGACATTTACAATAGGAGAAGCGATATGTTGTCATTAAATATCCATTATCACTGCATACATACAAATAGAATGTAATACATATTTCCATTAAATTGAATCTGATATATCTTTGGATATCATTACAGTTTTGTTAATGGAATCTGATTGTAATGAAGGTTAACATTTATTAAATCCAGTTAAAATGGTGACACAATTCTCATATAATAATCGTGCTACCTTCATGAATTTGCTAATACGTCTACTACGAGTGTCTGTTTAATATGGAATGTTACACATTGAAGACTTTGTATTTCCATGTTACAGATATCAATGATGTATACACATACACACATTTAAAGAAATGACTTGACCCATTATGATTTTAAACTGGAACCACTTTAATCCACGATTACCTGAAATGAACATTATTAATTGTTACGTAGCAAGATTTGAAGTAAGAATTCAAAATCAGAGTCCTTTTCGCTAAAAAGTGAAAATAATTTGTCCATTTTGAGAGTATATGCGCTTCGATAATTCTTTATTTAATAATACGTAAATCGTCAACTTGGAATACGTAAATACGTAGAAACTAAAAATTTTATTATTCATTTAAGACTTAAAGGAAATTAGGAGAAATGTCTTTACATAAGGTACCTACATGCGTTAGGTATTAATGCTGTAATCATAGTTTACCAGTTCCCACCAATAGACCAACATCAAATACTTATCTTGTCACAGTCATTTATATGCACCAACAAATTACCAAACTCCAATTGGGGCGTAAATTGATATCGACCATTATTACCCTACTACGTTCGCAAGAGGAATCTGAACATATGTTGAAATCTTTTTGGGAAATCTGTCGATAATAATGTCGAATTAAGCTTAGAACCCACCATCATTAAAGCATTATTAACAAGCCAAAGCATTATTAACAATTTGTTATTTAAGTAGTGAACATGTTCGCCCCCGTTTGTAAGCACAAAGTTCAGCCGCGATGTCGACCCGCACATCGAATCGTAGGCGGTGTACTATACCGGAGTAGCTGGTTCACAGGGAATTATAAAGCAAGCCATAAATACGATATTAGAATACATTAGTATTTAATCCACTAAAATTGACTCTGATTGATGATTGATATATCATGATTATGCTGTGCACTATAGTTGAACAGGGATCGGTAATGACATCGGTAAGGTCGTGCGCGCTTAAATGTACGAGTATTGATGTGCCCACATAACCCACTAGTTTTTACTATGGCGCACCTCGTAATATCGTAAACATATACTTTTATTTAATACATATATATATATATATATATATATATATATTACACTAGCATTGAGACTGATTCTTTGTTTTGATAAATTACTACCAAAATCGGGAAAATAAAGTTTATAGTTCATTGCTTGATCACTGCACGTCTATAAAAGTATGGACTATTAATTGTTTTATTTATTACAACACTCTTTTCGCAATGAAGTATAAATGTACAGAATACTTGCTACCTAATACTTATTAAATATTCGGTAGTAAATATTCGGTAGTTGAGAATGTTTCGCATGAGAATCGATGTTCTACGTGCATCAATGTGTGTTACAGATATATCACTACTCCCGAGGGTATTTAATACAAGACTATTTATATTTAACGCAAGTATTATCCTTTCAAACCATGACTTAGTTACCGGTAGAAATATGTACCATATTGGTGGTTTAGCAAATATCCCTCGGATTTATTAACGTTAACTCATCTCTTAAGCCCTTAATTCAGGGCAATATATTTAAAAATGTTTCTTAGTTAACAAATATTATAATACTTACGTATATAAATATCATTCAAGGATATGACCGATAATAGTTATTCTGCTCTTTGCAGAGTAAAATTCGATCATTGATTAGCTTGAACCATGTGATGAGTACGCATCTGGGCCACCCAGCTTAACAGCGCTACGTTAATTTAAGAGGCACATTCGCGGAAAACGTTGTATCTGTAGGAAACAGCAATATATTAAGCTTCTCATAAGCAGAATGTTCAAAAGCTCAGCAGTTAAGACTCAAGCTTAAAGTGTAACCTTTAGTGAAGAAAAGACACGAGTAAACACTGGAGAATAAAACAAATAATTAATTAATTAATTTATACACTCTTTATTGAAGCTCGAATAAATTTAACAATTTCAAGACTTCACACATTCGTTAGCAGCTTTTCAACAAAGCTTTAATATTAAACCTTTTAATATTACATAATATTACAGGACAGAAGAAAATCCTTGGTAATCATCGCTAACTTATCAGAAATAAGCTTCATTTAATAAAATAATTTTACATAATAACAAACCATATTATAGTCATAGCTAATTAAGCAAAATTATCCATTAAAACCTCTAATAAATGCACCAAACCTCCAACCGGTAATTAAAGTGGATCGATATTTAGACTTTCGGCTGCATGAGTCTACGTCGCGACCGAGTCAAGCGCCACATCTACGGAAAGCGCGAGATCTGCAGGGAATGGCAATTACTTAAGCTTTTCATTAGCACAACTTGCAAATGCTTAAAAATCATGGCTGAGGATGGACAATTGTGCAGTTTTTTGTTACTTGCAAAGACAAAACAAGGGTGTATATTTAAGAAAATTGAAAGATTCTATTTTTCTTTCTTATACGACATTTTTTGTATCATCGTGAAGCAAATGCGCATCTTGTTACCGCACACTGTAGCAGTGGCTACCGGTAGATGGCATTCCCTATTCATCAAGATATAACTTAAAGTACATGGTATTGCATATAGGTCGCGTATCCACTTGGGTGAATGTTGGACTTTCCACAAGAGTAACACAGCTTTTTTTTTATGCGGCAGAATAAATGTCATTATCAATATTTACAATCCATAATGATATTAATATGTGATATAGTATGTACGTTGTACGTGTATACGCAGTCTGAAATGTGTAATTTTTTGTTCTCTCCCTTTCATTACAGTTGCACGCGTCACCGTTTTAAAGTAAGCACATGTTGTGTTATTACAAATGATTCAGCAAATATATGTTACGAGTAAAATTATGTTCCCATAAGTTTTATTGTATAAAATAGGATACAAGTTATCTTATATTATTACTCAGTATCTAGGGATTAATTGAACGATAAATATTTTTCACGTTTTTTGTATCTTATACGTCTTTTACATTTGTGAAGATATTGTGTAATTATATTGTGTAATTTAGTAAATAGAATTAAAACAACATCTACATATATCCGGCCTCAGATACTTACTAAAGACGTGCTACGTGAGATTAGTCAACGATGTGGTTCTTCGAGCATTACCTCGGAACGCCACGTGCTGCAACAATGCAAGCCCCACTGCTTAACGGTACACGTAAATTATGCTGGTGTTTTCGCTGGCGAAACCGTCAAGAATCTATCTTACTCCTAGTATAATATTTAGGATACTACAATTTTATGACAATATTTGTCCTGCAAAGTTACACAATGTACCACTATTTCAAGAGCATCTTGGCTTTCAATTTATCGGACCGTGAAGTATTGATCATCGCAAAGAAAAATGAAATATCTACGAGAGCTATAGCTCTAATATACCCTTTGTATTATAACACAAAGGGTATTTTAAAACACGAAGTAATTTAAATATATCTGACCTTTCTCTATAGCTATGTTTATGTTCGTTTTCTCACATTGCTTTTATATACATATATAATAATTATACTTCACACTACATGTTATAGTATGTATAGAATGTCTTCTTATGTTTGAATATATAAAATTAAATTGTTTCTTAATAAAATATGTTGTTTTAGTTATTTATAGAATACAGACAGTGTAGAGTTACTGTATATCTGGAGTTTAGTCTGCTATTATAAGGAGAACTAAATAAAGTAACACATAAATTCTCCTTTTGAAACCTTGTTTCTAGCTCATGATACAGATTCCGATGGTCCATTAAACTGACAAGGCTGAAATATTTATGAAATTGTACTTATTTCGTTAATATTGTTTCTAAACAGGTTTTAAAATATAAATTACGTAATCATAATAATATAATTCTCTATTAATCTTACCGGAGTTAAAGTGGTTCTGTAAGCTTGAAGCTTTCCCTATTATAATAATTGCAGAGCAGACACATAACTACCTAAAGTACCTAAGGTTGTACCTACAACCTTAGCTACCTAGCTAACGTGCCAATATTTATTATTATGATATTTCTTTTGGATTCATCTTCATCAATGTTCTTGTAGAAAAGTAAGATGAAAATCATGACAATAAAAAACGAAATGACAAACAGTTTATTTCTAGGAATTCAAGTAACATTAAATTAATTATTTGCGCTGCACTTATAAAATTCTGGCATAAAAATGATGATAAATTCACGTGTGCGAGTAGAATAGGGGTCGCACTTCATAATAATATGTCAAGCAACAAAATTATGTCAAGTTATTCATTTGATATCGCAGTTCGCAAATTCATCTATAACAAGCGCGTGGTAATTTGTCAGGATCACAGTTATCTAGCAGCCGTCTCGTCTTTGCAGTGTTGAGTAGCTTTTGATTATGATTACTACTTTTTACCACGGGAGGATCATTAATGTTCATTAGCAATAAAATGACGGCGCGGTGCATCCACTTTACACCGTGATTATGATTATAGGATAAGCTTACTATCCTAAAGCTTAGCTTCCAGTCACTCAAGAAGTGATTATAGTTTGGTACATTTGTATAACATATTAAACACGTTATCGAGGCGTTATACTATGTATTGGTTAATTTTCATTTATAAATTCAACAAACTTTATTTCCATTGTTGCTTAATTGGTTTTGTAATACTCTTCATTCTACTGTGATATCAATTGACCGTTATATATAACTACATTTATATGTAACGGCCCTTCCTGACTATTTTTTACCATCCGTCCATCCATCCATAGTAGATACATTATGTGCATTTTGCTTAATAGTTTGCATATGGCTTAACGCCTAACACTTTTTAATTAACAACAAAAGGCTGGCTTGTCTGCCCATACATTTTAATTCCATACTAAGCAACCGTGTTATAAATTAAACACTTTCAATTTTTTTACAGCAAGCGATTTTGTACCAAAAATATGCTAGCGTCATAAGTTATGACAAAGTAAGAGAATCCGTAGCAGATCAGAGCAAGCGAGAAAGATGATTAAATTATGCTGCAGACTGGGCGGAATGCTCCTAAAACAAAAATTCTGATTGCAGAAGGAGACTAAAATAAACGAGTAATGTCTTTATTTAATATTGTTAAATGTAAAATCGCCTAATGTGTGTTTACATTTATGTAGTAAACCTACAACATAAGAAAGCGTTTTCGAAGCCACTTTTATTATTATATTTGAAAAACACTGTTTTTAGTACGAGGTAAACAGTGCTTGCATATAGGATGATGATAGGAGTTTTGACGCTACGGAATCTTTGGTGAACGTGAGGAATACTTATAGTTAGTATGTTCTTTTTACGGCGACTTCCCCTTTTTGATATCCTGAATGCGTTTCAAATCAGTTGCAAAAAATAATAAAAGCCCAGACGGTAACTATTACTCTATCTCTTAGAATGTTCAGTTTCATTTATTGCTCTTAGAAACGTAATGAGTGTTAAAACGACGGAATCAATTATAATGTTAATAGCGCTGGGCGTCCGTCCCATCTTTGCGTTCCCCTTGACGCAGGGATGGTGGATTCAGACATTTGTTGGCCAGGATAACGTTTCTAACAATATATGTACGTCGTGGCTAAAATGATGTACGTATATTTTAAACATTATTTCACTTGTATCGATATGTTATTATAAATTCAAAAATTTGAAAACAAAACAAACAAAACGTTATCTTGCTCTGTACTTTTTATTTATCTTTAGCGATTTGCTTTTTAAAATGAATACCTCAAAACGTTTAAAATAGACACTACTATTGTAACGCTTTGAAAACAGAACCTAGCTGTTTCACAGATCTAGACAAATACAGCAATCATTACGTACCCTTGATATTTTTTATAAAAGAATCGTTGACTAATTGGCCGATTTATCAACTCTGGGGTAAACCGCTAAAACTAATAACGTCAAATTTAGACAGTCGCTTCTTTTCACAACGGAGGGGCTTTGGAAATTAAGCTTTTTGGGTTGAAACGACGCGACAATGCTTTTTTTTACCATAAGACAAGATGAGTTCCGTTTATAGAAGCACCCTACATTTGTTATTAAAGTTTTACAATATTTGCGATATTATTGTGGCCTTTAGCATTTAATCCATATTTCGTTTAATAATTTCACTTCTAGCAAAATATACAGAAATACAGGCAATGTTTATAGTAGAATTTGTGTTTTTATTATCGAATTAAGCTTCAAATTCAATATTCTATTTAGACTAAAACTATCCTTTGATATTGCATGCTAACATAAGTTTGTATTCGTTAAATTGAAAGCTATATATTATTATGTATTATTATTAGAATATACGAGTATATCCATAAGTTATCACTTAGTCCTGCGATAATATCTTCAACGTTTCATCTCACCGAACTTTGCACTTGCAAACTTTACATTTGAAATTTACTATCGAAACTAGTGCTCGGAGCGTAGAAATGACGTCATTAATCATCGCTCTGTATTATGCACCAATGGCATTTGCACCTGAGTCAGCTTTTATGTATCTCGCCATATCTATTTTCTGTATAGAACCATTCATATAACCTATGTACGAGTATGAATATAATCACAGAATTCTTGCGGTGAATTAGTACTAGGATTCTCATTGTGATAATACTAAAATTATAATACACATTATTGGCGACTTTTCGTCATTATGAGTGTACGGTTGAAGATGTTATGTTAGTTGATACAATTTAGTAATTTTTAATGCGGCTACTGCTATATGAAAAATTATATAAATGTACAAATGTCACTACTACTGTTTACTAGGAACATCAAACAGATGTCATGAAAGATATACAAATATACATACATGCGAATTTTATGCAGTTTTTACTAAACTGCCTTGAAAGCACTCACTTAAAGTTGAATTGTAAAAGCATGGTATCGCTTTGTTACAATTGTAAAGTTAAAAGTGGTCGCAACCGCGCAACCGCTGCACATCACATACGACTTTCAAAGTTAGGTGACGCTAGGTCCATTTGACTTTTGAGTAGGTGACCGCTTTCGGAGAATATTCACGACTGTGCCTGTCCTTCGGAACCTCGCAGAAAATTCAACACCGCCAGATACATAAATATTAGTCATACAATATTTTCGTTTCTCCATTTTTTCGACCCTTTTGTTGGTCTATTGCGGGACCGGGTTACCTCTCATGGTGAGAGGGATTTAGGCAATTAAATTTTACTTACAAAACGCACGTAATAAATCAGAGGTGCGTGCCAGGATCGAACCCAGACCCCCCGGAGTGGGAGGCTGAATTCAAACCACTAGGCTATCACTGCTTACTCCATGCTCTACACGTAATTTGCTAATACACAGATTGGCGGTCCGCCCTGCATCGGCGCTGCATATAGTGCCCACATCGCTGTTAATTGCGTCGCGACACGGTTGTAAGTTGGTAGAATGTAAAAAGCGTGTCGCCAACTGTGGCAGCTGATTTCCACAATAACTTTTACATACAGCATTGACTTTATAAGTTATAGTCAATAAGTAGCTTTATTTCCCGTTCTTGATTATTCAATCGATCCAATAAATACGTTGTATAATCTCTAAACTATTTGTTTTCTAACGTTTAGACTTCCTTTTATAAAATGTTCAAACTATTGCGCTTGTATAGCGCAATAGCTTGAACGTTTTAATTAATTCATTGATAATTTAAAATTATATCGAAAGCATCGATCTTATTTCGCAGTAACTTTTACCTGACTTATATTATACCAGCAATTTGTAATACCATGTACAATAATGGATTTTATGCAAGACTGCAGTTGAAAGGCGGACGTAGTTTCAGTAGTCGAGTTTTAATAGTGCGCGCTTCGCAGACTTGCAGAAATTTATTCGTTTACGATCGATGGTCTGGATATTCGATATCAGTCAATGTTGTAATATTATCTGGCAGATAATTCTTAAACAAAACCACACAAATTTAAATCCTTTGCTGTCTGGCGCTTGGCTGTTAGATTTTTAAAGAAAAAAAAGAAAACATTACACACATTCTAGACGACTTTAGTAATGTGTAGTATCTTTGTTATTTAAAAGAATGCTGGGAGTTTTTTTTCACGGCTTTTTCTCCCAGTCTACTATAGCCTGAGGGACACACAAAGCCGAAGTAATTAACATAACTAAAACATGACCTTCATTAAGTGTATGTATGTACCTTATAATGAATAGAACAATTTGAATTTGAATTTGCTGGTTTCTCAAGGACCGCATCAAATCTCAGGTGGGCCAATCTACTTATATTCAATTCGTTATTTTAAAATTTTTAATTTTCGTGTTTGTTATAACCATTATATGTTATAAACAAATACTACGATTATTTTAGTGAGCAATATATTTATGTACAGTAATCTTAATTTTTGAGATATGAATATGAGAAGTTAAAAATGACCACTAGAAACCTGGAATAACTAACAAAGAACTGAATATAGCGCTACTAGAGGTACTGAAGTGCTATTAAAAACAGTAAGGATTGCCTAACCTAACCCTAAAAAGTATTGAATCATAATAAAAAATTAAGTACAAGCAGTAAACATTCAAAGTTATTACTTTAGCAGACCTTTATTATGTAAATACACAGCGTGACGTCATCTTTTGCAAATGGAGTGAAAAGTACGTGTATATATGAGAAAAGGGTGTCCGAAGTCGCTTCAACTCTAACTATAGCTATATAGGAAATCATGGGGGAGTCGGGAAAATGTCATCTATAAATTGAAGTCGATGGCTTAAAGGTCGCAAGTACATGTATTG
This sequence comes from Agara michaeli, assembly GCA_018245675.1. Lineage (NCBI taxonomy): Eukaryota > Metazoa > Arthropoda > Insecta > Lepidoptera > Hesperiidae > Agara > Agara michaeli. The sequence continues at coordinate 23,598 of DWDX01000414.1, forward strand.
TTAGCGTTGACTTTATTCCCTTATTCATCATAATATTACGAGTTCTATTATTACAACATGCACCAAATTTTGTTTGTAAGTTTCGCTGATGTATTTTTTCCGGTATACTTAATCATGAAATAACTAAAACTTCTATAATTTAGTTGTTATTGTGAATAGAGATATAGGGTAGTTATGTTTAAGGCTATGTTATTTCAGGAAACATATGATTGGCGTAATTCGTTGACCTTTCGGTTCAGTATGTTTGTTCAACTGGCTGTGTCATTATAACTATTTAATTGAGTCAACAGGAAATTCGGCACATGGCTGGGTCGTTTAATTATCGTTGTTTAAAAATTGTATGGCGTAGTACACAGTGTGAAAATGAATTTTCAAATCCAAATAACGAAAATTTTGTTAAACACTTACATAAAAATACTTTAAGAATGATAAACATCTCAATTTTTCCTTGGACTCAAAGGGAAATATAAAGAGTTGAAACTAGAGAAAATACTTGCATGGTAATTTGTAGGTATCTATATTACTTATTTATTTATAGCCGCATATCGTAATAGTCGCAAACTGACACACTCATCCGTCACTTAAGATTATCTATACACACAACTTTCATACATAAATACTTATTACTCTCGTTTATTTTATGACCGTTTTATGTCACTTACGAGAATGTTCTTAAACTCTGTGTTGTAGATACATAATAATATTTCTGAATCAGTTATATGTATATGGTAACAATCATAACATTATTTCCTCTATGTTATGCGGGCGCCGATTTACCAGTTTATGTACATATTATATGTATATCCACGGTTATTCTGCCAAGGTTACGCCCCAACTAATATCGATCTCAAATTACTAACATAATTATGTAGCTGGAGTGTCGTAGCATATTGATTTTTATGTATACGAAATAGCCATGCGATCTACAATAGTTTCAATTCTTTACAGTCATTTAATACATGTTGTGGCACGCAAGACCCACGTCATAAATCGCTATCCTCGCAGGGGCCCGGAGGAGCAAACGTAAGATGCCAGTATTTCAGCGACAGCCCGCATCTCTCACACAGACGCAAATAAATTCACCGTGTAGCTTAACAGAGGTCGTTAAATATGGACCACCTGTTAAATCTTTCTTTATTTTGTTCCCAGCATTTCGAGCGTAATATTTCACGCAGCTATTATCATTATTAGTTCAGCGTCTAGCACGGTACGCCGAAATATTTCAAAATATAAATCAACACTGTATTCAGTACAGTAAATAAATTCGCAGTTTGCACCTCGCTACCTTTTACATAAGTAAAGCTAGAAAATGAACGCAGTTTGATGTACTTGTATAATGAGTTTCCGGATTTGTCTGTAAGTACTGTGTTCAGGTCATAGTAACAGTAGATAAAAGTAAGGTAAACTCGTTTGCCCTATTTTTACCGACCACGAAATCTGTTCCTTCGATTTAACCCATTTTCAATAAACACACCACACCGTTAATAGTGTAATATGGGTTACGTTTATCTGATTCATCTGCATAAATATTACGTTAACCACATGTTAAGACCTGATAATAAATGAAACTTAAAGCTTATGAACTTCCGCATTTAATAATAATTGAAGAAAAAATAGGACAAGTTTATCTGAGATCGCTCATATACACCTTTACAGAGTAAAGAGTGCCTCGACCTATAATAATATAGGTACCTCCCACACTTATTAAAATGCTTTTCTAATTATACGCCAACCTGAAGTTAATAAGTAAATATGGACGTAGAGGTTAGATTGCTTAATTAAATTATTTCTGAATTATGTTATTGAATTGGTTTTTGCTGCCATCTTTATTATGACTTAGGTAACACTGAGACGTGAAATTTGTTACAGATATTTTGCTACTGCTCGAGTCTAATTTAGAATGTCTACAAAATTGGACCAGAACAACGAGTATGTGTTTATTGCCTACCAGTAGGAATAATTCACACAATTAGCACACTGAAGTGGCAGTCAGCTGGTCATATCTGATGTAGAACCGACAACCATTGTGGTAAACGAGTTTTGAGATCGCAGCTTGAAAAATATAGCGTAGGACGTTCTTTGCCTAGGTGAGGTGATGATCTGCGAAAGGTTGCAGATAGATGCTGGATGCGACAAGTCGAGGATCGGGCTCTATGGCAGTCATTAGGGGAGGTCTATATCTAGCAGTGGAGTATTACAGGCTAATGATGATAGTATGATAGAAATAAATGCACCGGTAGTGTTTCTGTGAACATTACGTATTGGTTATATTGCTTTTTAACCGACTTCAAAAAAAGGAGGAGGTTCTCAATTCGTCTGTATTTTTTTTTTTAATGAATGAATATCGACTACACTATTAAATGTGTTCTTTAATTACCGTTTAGGCATTTCAATCTTCATTAAATGTCCATAATAATTTCCGGGTGATTATTTGTGTGGCAGGTCGCGGTAGCAGCGAAGAGGTCGTGAGGTGCGGAGCGCTGGTAAAGCATGTGGCGGCGATGACGCGGCGCTCCCCGCGCGGCATGCCCTGCTGACATGGCACCCAGCCGCTCCGCACTCCTTACGCTGGCAGCTCTCACAGCACTAGCCGGTAACCTCTCCCTTTGTTATTATTCAGCCTACAAAAACGCGTAAACACTCGACGAACTCATTAGCAACGACTCGAGAACACGCTCGTAATGCACGCTATAACATATTTATACCTAAACAAGCTCTTCCCCAAGGCTTGTTCGGAATACTTTTTTTGTTAACAATTTTCTTGCTCAAATGATATTTTATCAGTTTTGTTAACTTTACAATTGATCCTTTTGACTTTTTTAAGTAACGCGGCTATTGTTTTAAACATAAAATATTTTATAAGTGTAATCAATACACCTCTGAAAGTTTTACATAGTGGGTAGTCGTTGTGATCCCTATTGTAAAATTTAAATTTATAGATACTTTAAGGTTTTTATAGACAAGTAGGTATATGTCGATTATATTAGCTGGTTTCAAAGACATTCTCAACAATAAATTCCATCTGTTGCTATTGTATGAAAATAATACGGATTTATCTATGCATTTGTTTATGTTAAAATGTAAGTATAATACCTAACATATTCAATTTGATAATTTTTTCAAATTTAACACAAAAAAAATAGCTACTTGTATCTACGGGTAGATTACACATTTTGTTGCTTAATATTATGGTGCTAATGAATAGAATCAAAATCTGCTGTTAAGTAACATTTATTACCTTCACCGCAATTTTAGGCTCATTAGCAAAGAGTACCCTCGCGCTAACTCGATTATACGTGAGGGAGCCATATTATTTAACTCCTCTTTAGACGCACTTGCATTACTATTTCAGAAATCTCTTCTGTCCATGTATAGCAAAATAAATAACAAGTAAACAATGATGTGAATTTATTAATTATAAATGGACATCAGTTGTTGCCACTCTAATTATAATATTAGTTTATTAATTTGAAAAAAATTCAAGCAGCATAAACAAATTTTTAGTTAGCAAAGTTGTCGTAAAAAAATTAAAGTAAAGTTGTCAATAATTTCATGAAAAAGTTAGTTAGTTCAAGGAAATGTTTTAAGTCACTATAACAAATTTTGTAGGTAAAATTTTCTCATCCAACGTCCAACAATTACTTAAATGTATATTCTTAAACATTGCTTGTATCACCAGTTTCTAATATTTTGAAAAACACATCTTGTTACAGTTTAAATGGTACAATTTAAATTTGAATAAACCGCAAAAATAGTTGTAATAATATTATTCTGCCTCTGCATTGACGATTTTAAAGAAAAAATGCAGCACGTGAACAAATGAGCACGATTGTAAAACGTAACTTAAATATGTAACAGAAACATATCTATATATATATATATATATATATATATATTTACTATATAAAAATAAGTCGGGTTTTCCTTCCTG
>DWDX01000415.1:0-27522 GCA_018245675.1 Agara michaeli
GTTAATTTTATTACGGTTCAATAATCTATTTAATTATTGTTTCTTTTTATAATACTTTAGTAGTCTAGTTGAGGCTATAGTGTCAAATGGTGTACTTAATACGCGATCACTACACATTATGCATGTAAATGGATACATAAATATATTCATGCAGAGACGCTCAGTATCAAAGTTGTTTTGTTTAAAAGACGAATATGGAGAGCTATTACGCGAAATTAAGGTCAATTTGATATCGCTTTAAAACAAAATTCTGGCGGAGCCGCGAGCTGCTCGCTTCGCTCGCCCGTCTTCAGTGAGCCCGGACCATAATAAAATCATGCCCTGTATTAGGTATATACTGTAGCTAACTAATTTGAAAAGTTATTGAACTTATTAAATTACAAAATCAAGTATCTCAGGAACAACTTGACATAACTTTCTCGTTTTTTCAATGTTAATGTATGTTTATATACCTTTTAGAGGAACAATAAGAAAATTATGATAGGGGAAAAAACGCGATGAAACGTTTAGTGTAAATATACACACTGCGTGCGTCAAGCCGGAACTATGGTCTGGCGCCCTCCGTGGGCCTAGATACCTATCTCTAGGAAAGTCTGTAGGCGTAATGCGGATAACGGAAAATGAATATCCAAATATACTAGAACAATACTGCAATGTGAAAGACAATACGTTCCCTTTGATTGACGTCCGAATACCAATTGAATATCATTATTAGAAGTTCGAAGATAAAGCCATTAAGAATCAGATCATATTTTGAGTGCTCCGAATTCGTAATTGTTATTATTTTTATCAGGCGATATTTAATACTTTTCTTTCATAGTAAACTTTCAGTGTTTACGTATCAAATAATTAGTATTATAAAATTTCTAAATCATTATTACAAATATTAAAAAATAACTTAATCGTTTGTGTTTAGTGTAACAAGTTTTATCATAATAGAGACATACCATATACAGTTTACGGAATAGATGATGTGAAAAATAATTACAATTTAAAACGGTCTAAGAAAATCTGTCTGCAATTTTATCGCAAAGGTTAAACATATTTTAATATTTACAATATGTTTAGTGGCTTTAACTCATAATATGTACCATCCACTGAGCCTTAGGCTTTTAGTACTAAGGGAGGATTATAGCGTATGTACCACGACTGCTTTTATTTATTATTAATACTCTCTATTCTGTGTTGTTTCGCCTGTTTATTTTCTAATAAACTACAATGCGATTACTAACGCCCCCTATGGGCATTTCGCGCAACATTTTCATACCAACTAAGCAAGCATTGTCATGGTGATTCACTCAGTGTCAACATAATACCACGTTTTTGCGTTCATTTTACCTCGACACTCTCAAAGTATCAATACCAATTTACATTGGTACAATAAGGTCTGAATTATTATTACAAAAAAAGGACATTACAAAAATACTTGATAAAAAATAGATGTGAAGTATGGAGTAAAACAAGACCGAATTTCTCAATTTAAGAAACATAAACCAAGGTATTATCACCATTATGTCATAAAGCACAACAAAAGCGTCCTATACAACTGTACATTATCATGAAAGGACCAAATAACAATAACTGAGCAGTGTATACTAGTTGTCAAAGAGGTTATGTTCGTAACAAACAAAAATATAAGGCGTTTACCTTGTTACAACTGCTGTCGGGTAGCTAGGGTCACACTAAAATGGCGCACAAATTATTTCACATTAACGTAATATACAAATGTTAGTTAAAAAATTGGTTTGCATCACATAAATAACAAAATAAAACGGAAAACATTGAAAGCGGGCAGGAAGCGCGATACGAAACAGCAAGCTAAGCAGCAGCTGACTACACGCGCATGCCCCGTGTGACTTTGTCAGGGAGTGACATTTCCATGTTTATACTGTTCTGAAATGCATTCTTGTTATTGCTATTTCATAAAATTGTATGATTTACAGTTAAGAAATGTGTTCAAAATATCATACATATTACATTTATAATCTGTTAAGAAATAGACATTTAAGTAATGTTGATAGTTGTCTGACTCTAGATGTCAATTTAATATAAATAAAAATGCATAATATAAGCTAGGTATTTTATAGTAAATTTCATTCTTTATATACGAAAGTGAATCAGAATCTAAATGTTAAATTTCAATATATACGCCCTTACAAAGTTTACAGCCTGGATGCGCAACGTGGAGGAGTGGTGTGGGCGCGCACAAGCGACGATAGCGTGGCCCTCTGGCGGGCATATTGAGAATTATCGATTGTCCGCGTACCGCCACCCGCCATTGGCCCCGCTTAGTAATTGGTTTATGTTGCCCGTTCGTAACATGAATTCAAATTTAGCGCGCTTGGCTACTCCAATGAGCAGAACCGACTGTTTATTCGGTGAAAATTACGGAATTCAGATAATAAACTGTAGTGAAAGAAAAAACTATTCAAACTTCGTTTGGATCACGACCTCAACGATTGAAACTTAAAATGCTTATCTCTCTCAAACATCGCGATATATTTACTCCTTTTTTCAATAATTAGGACTTAATATCACTGTGTGCATATATAGGTAGCTACATACAGTAAAGTATTTCATAAAAATTGTAAATCATGTAAGGTTCAATAGGGTTGGTGTACTAATTGCATAAAAATATAAAAGTCCTTGAACCAGATATCTTTTAAAAAATAACATTGTAAATATTATAATAAATCAATTTGATGTGCACGGCGAAAAAATTGCAGTTACTTTGTATAGATGTGAGTGGGTAAATGAAAACTCTATTTTAAACACTTCAGGAGTACATTATATTGGACAAGTTGATTTGTTTGGAGCGTTGTCGCCTACCCGGGCACTAAATTGGGGGGGCGGTGGAGGAAACTGATATTTATGCATGTTAATAAGAAGCCGAGTTGCAGACAAAGCCTACCTCACCTTATAAACGGAGAACAACTACGTATAGATCTTACAAACTTTGCCGTACGAAATGGTCGAACAATAAGGATCAATTCCAATTGACGCAGTAATTAAACGGCCAAAACTTTGTTCTCAATGTTTGAGTAGATGATATTACAACTTTAATTGAAGCTTGCATTCTGTAAGTTGAAAGCAATGGGTTAGTTTATAAAAATACATGTCCATATAATACGCATTTGTTTTCAATTACGAGGTTAGACGGGAGCACATCATTTAAGTTGCACAAACCATAACCACAATGACATAGAACATCTTCAAATCACAGAAACGAAACGGTTCAAATGTCAGTCAAATATTCTAGTTAAATTTACAAGTCTAATTTAAAAAATTCTTATCATTTTGTTGAGATGTGGTAAATAGTTGAATTTGTTCATTTCGAATAAAGACAGAAAAAAAATACTTCGGATGTACACTTGCGTAAGTAAACTAGATTTTTATACTTCTATCTCGCTTATACCAAACTATTGGAATGGAAGCAAACACCCAAATTGCTAGCTTTGCATAAAAACATTTTGTTGAAAGAAGCCTCCATTTATACTAACACGTGAAATCGTGTATTAAACCTGACGTCCTTGTCTAAAAACTTGTTCTTGTAATCGCATCTTGCATACAATGTATATGGGGCTTATAAATTTTTAGTAATATTAAAGCAACAAATCTAATAATAACTACTTCATTTGTTGTAATCGCTTCTGTTGTCATTGATGAATTTGGTTAAAATGTTACAGTCATAAACTTTGTAAATAAGTTGGATACATTATTGCGTAGTACAGGCATGAAGGAGTAAGAGATAAAATATTTACGTCAAGGTTGTTTTGTCTTTTACTTTGCTGTTATTAATAGCAAGCATTTACCTAATAAATTGCGTTTCACTGACAGATACGCGAAAATCACAAATATGTATTTGGTTATTAGGTAGGTGCTTATAAATTTCATTATATTTTCTTAGCTTTAATACGTTTTAAATATAATTTGATGGTCAAACGTCAATTGTTTTACGATTTAATATTTGTATAAATATATTATAGGATAATAAAGTGGCGTGTGATATAAATTCGATATTGAAACTACACATATTAGTTTCGAAAAAAACGTCACTTGCGGACAAAATATACTTTTTCCAATAAGCAAAAAGATGTTGTCTTTTGCTACTTTACATGATATAGTCTTATTAGATATTGTTAATTGATGTTTTATTATTGCGCCAAGACGCCTCTTCAACACTTTTCGAAGTCACACGTAGGTGAGTGTACCAATATATTCTTACTTCTCACTCGAACACCGCACAGATGTATATCGAACTGTAAAAAAATTCAGAATTTGTTTTCAAAGTTGAAATCATCGGGCGTATTAGAAGAAAGAATCTTCATTCTACTGAGACTCCTCTAAGCGACAAACTTGTGGAGGTCGCTTCGCGTGCATGCGCCGAGTCGAACTTTTGCACTTTGCGAAATGCATAAGAATTTCATACCAAGCTACAATGTGAAAGTTTTGAGGTACTCTTTGTTTTTTTTTCGAGCACCTAATAATAACGAGCAATAACGTAACCTATCTATATAATGTTGTGTTAGAATTCGCAAGAAATGCTTCCTACACGTTAAGTATTAAAGTATATTTTTTAACATGACGTAGTACTATATAAACTGTGTATACACATTTCCGTATAAATTGTGAATAACAACTGACATGTTAAATAAAAATTTGTGTATAAACCCGATTTTAGAAAGTAGAAAGTAGACGAATGCGAGCAGTTTGAAAACACGAATGCAAACAAGAGCAAATGAGATGTACGCTAGTAAATTTGGCTTTAGGGTAGTTGTGAATTTTGCACGGCGCGGTGCATTATTCGGCGCACGTAGCGCTGTCTGCACAAGGCGCGGCGCGGGCGCGGCGAGGGCAATATTCCGCTCGCTGCGGCCGCCGCTTGCGTGCTCCTCTATCACCGTAGCTCATTTATTATTTAAGGCCCGCCGTACCGAAATGTACTTACTGCCGCACGTGGAGCTGACTTCTCTAAGTGTTCCTCTTTATGACAAATCGATGCTCCCGCCAGACCGACGAGCGAACTATCCATCAGCGTACAGGATAACCTTCGCCAAACTTCGCAACTGAAAACATTTAATCCGTAAAAGCAATCTCCAAAGAGGTAATAGGAAGCGGATTCCGCGCATATTTATTGCCGGTCTCTAAACCGTTTCTTGGGTAATTCGGTACAAGCAAAGCGACATTATTTTTGTAGTAATTTCACCGAATGTCCTTTAAAATATTCAGAGTGCTGTAGCTGAGCCCATTAACGTGCCCGGGCGCAATTCAGAACGGGGACTTGCCCGCAAATGGCGGCGATATCATTAACTTGACCCCCGCAACTATCCGTCGTTTCGCAAGTTTTTCCCGATATTACACCGGAGGAGTATTCGCGACGCAATATGTGCACGACCCTCCTCCAATTTGTTTACACTGCAATAGCAGTTGCTAAAACATCTTACACAGCTCTGAGGACAGTGCTGCTTTCACGATCTTATATTATTGCTGTAATGAAGTTAACGAACATTTCCTGATTTCTTTATATTAAAAAAAATATATGTGAATGTAGAATATTCATAACAGCACAGAAAAAATGACTGAATGAATATGTGTATTTCATCCTTACAAAAGACGTAAACAAATCTAAATCTATCAAACGGAAAATAATACCTGGATTTATTTATTCGTTTGCGATTGTCATCCGTGTAATGCTATACACATTTTCTTAATCTAGGTAAATTGCGATAGCACAGAACTTACGACACTGAAATTATGGAATTCGAATTTTCATACGTTGTCTTGAAAATTGGACAACGAATGCTTGTGAAAAAAGAAAACTTCCCCTATCTTCAGACTACACAAAATATGTGGCGCGATACGAAGATAGGTGTACGGAATTCCTAACTAAAGTTGTGCGAGGGGGATTTTGCAGCTAAAGAAATAACAGTGAAAACTTACTAGCTATGAACAAACGCTTGCCGGAGTGGGACGGTTCTTTCGGATATGCAGAGCAAATTATAAGGCGCTCCGCCAGCCACTGCACAAATTGATATTTATGAACTTTTCTTTAAAACGACTCACATGACGTAGATTGCGAATATTTTGAAACAAGTAAGTGTAAGTAATGCTGAATTGTTTTTTTGTCTAAGTCCTTATAGATAAATTATTCCTTTTTTACAACCTACAGCTGGCCCAAAGGCGGGCTCATAGGGCTATAAACAGTTTTGTAAACGCTAATTAAAACTTACGTGGACATATACTTTGTAGTCCTACCGCTTTATTTGTCGGATTAAAAATGCAATCGAATGAGGCCGCCCCTAGCGTTCACCCTCATCTCGTTTTCAAGAAATTGTATTTGCCAGCAAGGTATCGCAGTCTTAATTTGAAGTTATGGCCTTCTAAAAGAATCTCTCATTTAATTTTCATCGGTAAGCAAGCTCGTATAACAAACTGCTTGGCAATGCTTTCCGTACTCATGACACTAATTGCTCATTATGACTAATTTTAAAATTAGTTTCTACTGTGTGCACGTTGCAAGCTCAAAACTAACGTACGTAATAAACAATTTAATTCAGTGTATAAATTGTAAACATAACTCAGTAAGGGATGACTTTGTAACGGTGATGTGTTAATGTAATGTATACATATTCAAATATCAAGCCGGATTGTCTTAGCCAGTCCAGTTTCCCAAAATAAACAAAGCAGTTAGTGCAAATGTAATCCTGTCTGAAATTTGTCTTTGGTCGCTTTCTGAAAATCGACGGGGCGGATGTGAAGCAGGTTATATATTAGTCTCAGCAATTTAAAGTTACTTGTGGGCTTGCAAATAAGCGAGGAACTCGAACCGCAACTTGGTCCTCCCGCGCCAAATTACAGACTGTCATCTCAACTCAAGTAACCTGTTGACACTTGGAACTTGTAATATTTCTCTATGGCTTTGTTTGTCGCGGGCCCAACTTATATCGATGCCTTCTGAACAACGGGATATCCGGGCAATGCTGAAACAGATTAAGTTGTTCTAACGCCGCCTACGATATAGTAATTGTTTTTATTTCTTCCAGATTTCGCGATCGATCTATATCAATTATTAAATACTACAGTACCTTATTTGTTCTGATTTAATAAATGCGAATTTAAAGGTTGTATTCTTTAACACATTCAATTATTTGCATGTTACCTACACTCAAATTGGCTTTTAAAATATTTGTGGATCTGTCTGTCTGTTTGTTTTCCTATTCAAATCTCCGAAACGGTTGAATCGTTTTTGGTTGGGATTTTTACAGCTCGTAGGCGACTTTTTCACTGCAATAGAACCAAAGAGGTAATATCAAATATGTAATTGGATAATCTTAGGTTTATTTATAGCATTAACTAATCGTTCTCTTAAAAAAATATATTTAAAACATTCATATAAATGTAATGTATGTACGATGTAAAGGAACTTGATATTGAAGCAGATTTATGTACCTTGCACAATTTTAATATAGGTTATCGTAAGAATTTATATAGATATATTCGTTTTAGAATGTAGATAAAAGCGATTCGAAAACAGAGAGTCATGTATGTAACATTTGAACGCATATGAATGCGAGGTGGGCACCTATAGCGTTCGCATCCTGAAGTCATTTCCCTGGCTGAAGATCCCAGTCCCGTAGCTCCCTCGGTTTAGTTTGAAATTTCATTCTTTTCGAACACATATCTCGACTTCGTCCGGGAATCTACTTTACATTTCTCATCCTAATGGCCATTGGGAGAAAATTGGAAAAGAAGTTTCGTGTCCGCATTCCTATTTCTGTAGCTTGTTCGATAGAACAATTTCACGAAAAGAATTGTATCAGATTTGGAAAACAACATTTGTGCATAGACGTTTTATCCAAAGTTGTTTTTATTATTATTACTTATTGTCTGATTAATTTTTGTCTAGTAATTTTATCCAATACAAGAAACATTACTTAATAGGAATATGACTTTTTAAGTGTCACATCTTACTATGCCTGTTTACCAGGTCCTTCTATTTTGAAAACAAGATTATTACAAAGACTGCTGTTTTTAGTACAAGAACATTCTCAAATTTACCAACAGTTCATTTATAATGCCGGTACAAGCAAACATTGTTGGACGTATTAAGACCTGTGCTGTCCTACCTCACGGCACGTGGAGATTAACTCGCTCTCGTCGGAGACAGTCTCCCGCAAGGTGATTGTCATCCCATTAACGGCAACCATCCACGTAACTTGCTTGGATGTGCTCGTTGGCTGAGATTAAACATTGCTGGGGTGTTATATTCTGTTTTATTTTTGCATGTAAATAATTATTCATATTATTAATTTATTTTTCCATAATGCTTTAAACGTGAAACTTGTATGGTATTGTATGTTTAAAATTAATAACCTCAGGAGATATTTATAATATTTAATGAATAGAATCATCAGGTATATGACGACGATTGTCGCAAAACAATGTAAAGGAGCCTGATCAAAACATTCTAAAATGAATTTTTACTCTGAATACTAAGGATTCGACAGTAACTACCATTGTACTGATAAGCAATCTCACTTAATGCATTTTATCGAGCTTTTTTCAAATTCAAACTGTTCTGTGAATTTAGTGGTTATACGTCCCTGGTGATATACACACAACATGCGATGTTTTTATGGAATTCCGATGGGGTGAGATGGGGGCATTATGTGGTGGACGCCCTTCCTAGGGTTCGAACTCTCGGATGATGCCTATGGTGCCGTTGACCTCTATCGATTTGTGTTCACAAATGGCTTAATTGCGATTTGTGTGACCAGCATTGTAAACATGTTATATTGAGACCTAGCCGGTTAATTTAATCGTTATATATTATATTTGGAGATAGTAAGTTTCGTGTGTTAATTATAAAATTTGAAATGTTTGTCGTAGGTATGTCATCTCACTTTACATATGTAAAAATGTTATGTATAATATATATAAATATTTTTAGAGTTTAATTTGAGTTATTTGAATACTTTAAATAATATAATATAAATAATAATATAAATAAAATATAAATAATATAATAATATATTATCAAGTTTTAAACAAGCCACACTAGTAAGTTTGTATGTTGAATATCCCTAAAAGTAAATGTACTTTTAAATACTGGGGACAGTTTCATTGGCTAATGAACAAAAGTAAGTTAAAAATTATTCTTATTATCTTAGTTAATTGTTAACCGAATTGATCTTATAGTTTTGCAATATTTGTTTACTAAGATATATTCGCGAAAGCGTTTTACTTTTGGAATGCTGTCGAGTCAGCGATGCAACTTTTCTTTTAAGTCAAATTAGTTAACCTTCCCCAAAGAGTAGTGTAATTGGATGTAAAGCTTAATTTGTACCAAGGTCCGCTGCTACATCACAAGCAACCCTTATAAATACCTCCCAACCGTTTGCGTAGAAACGTATTTTATTGGAAGTAACTTTCTAAACATTTCCTAATAATTTCGTTATATGTAGAGTTTCAGAAATTGTTCCGCGTAATTTTCTTAAGAAATAATTTTGTAATAATAAAAAATATCACAAAATGTGTCTAACCAGTCAAGCAAGTGCTTGAGTAATTTAAAATTATAATGTGTATCGCTTTTTCTGTTTCAAACATTCGTAGTAAACTTTTATTCAACTTCGAAATTTGCTACAATGTTTAAATGCAGTCCCTCCATAAATACATTTCTTCTTAGATATTCTGATAAGCTATTCGTCTACATGTCTGTAAGTTGTTGGTTTTCAGAAATAGCAGCTTTGGAACTTAGTACCAAGATTTACTACTTGACTTCAGAATTGCACTGAACTATAATCACTGCGAGAGGAAGAGACGGATTCGCCAGTTACGACAATACGAGTGCTGTGTGCGTGACCCAGTTTACTTTTCCCCTTGGAGTGGAAGTTTTTTTAGAGAAAGGAACTATTTGTTGTTTATTAGGGTAGGTTGTGTAAAGTCGATTGTTTCTGCGGAACGATTCGCCGGGGAGCGGCGCCTTCTCGATCCAGCGGTTTTCTAGAGTCGCGGTCCGCACCGCCCTAATTTACTGCGGTGCTAACCACGAGGCCCGCAGTTCGTATTCATTACCCACCTGCCCACCCCGCTGTAAGATTTAATGCCTCGCAGTATCACTGCTCTCATTTACTGCTACTCAAATATTTATTTCATTGCAGTGATATGAAACCTCAACGTAATTTCTGGACGGGATCATTATAATTGTAACATGAAGACGGCAACAGCAAAATGTCTGAGTACAAAATATTACTGTGTCCTAGAAACCGTATGATACGTTTATTAATTTGCAACCGTTTTCAAACAGTGGACAAATATTTGGCCTCGGACGAGGTAGCAAAGATAGCAAGGGCGATGCTGGTACGAGTAACAACTGATTGGAGCGGCTGTAAAAGATGATCGGTTTGTTGCTCGTTTGTGTACAAAATAGAAGCATGAACGCAGAGCCCACTACGTAGAACACGGAAATACATGTTGACAGTGTCGCTATTACACAAATGGTAATTGTTTTACCGTACACTGACGCGTAAAGTGCTACATGAATTTCGTTTTATCGACGGCGTCGAGGAGTTAAAGATACACGTATCACACGATCCAGTAGCAAATTCTTCAAATTAAAGACAGGGCGATCAACAGAAGTTCTAATCCTATTGAAGTAGTCGTATTTCAGGTTTATATGGAAAAAATATGTTGCTTACATAACAACGGACATAGATGTTTCTCTATTTTACATTTATCGTTAGTTGATATAGTTATTAGTTTACGTAAACCTTATTATTTTAAAATCCTCGTACCCTGATACAAAATGGGAACTGGAGTTCAGATTATTAAATTAACAGACACGTTATTGCGTACTTTTCGAGACTGATTCTAATAAATATACTGACCCTTACGATCCCAAAATGAGCGGACTAGTTTGTATTGTTCATTCCGGGCATATATGATGAAGCAATTATCCTTGGTCGGTGTAGGAGTTATTTTATTGCGAGCCGGGGGTCGGCGGGCGGGCGGGCCTACGCGGGCGCACGGGGCATATTTACGGAACCTTTTTGAAAGCGACATTTGTTTGGCGCTCAACTAATGCGGCTATCGGTTTTATAAGACTCAGCCAAAAGAATGGATTGTGCGTTTGACCCGCACACTCGATCCTAACTTTTTTCTTTTATCGGAATTTAAGACTAGAACACGTCGTAACACGCTGTTAACACGTAAAATGGTTTAACGTCCGATTGTAGGTACAATTTATGTGTTTTTTTTGTAAGGATCTCTACAATGAGGTACTTTTAGCACCTTCAATGTACGATTACGTAGTGCTCAGGTTTGAAAGGTAAACGAACTTTGCATATTAGGAACGTAAACAAAGATTCTATCTAAATTCATGTGGTGTCTCCGACCCCTCCTATTTCGCCTTAAATAAACAAAATGCAAGCAGAAATCTGTCAAAATATGTATATCTAAATTGCGATCTTAATGGCTTTAACATTACCTAAACAAGTAAGCTACTATTCCTCATAATCATGCTATCTAAGACTAAGATTATAAAAGAGAAACAGCAAAGTTCGGCAGTTGGACTACAATGTTAAATTTAATAATGAAAGTCACGAATATATAATATGTATTATATATATAAACATTTGTACCTAAAATCAAGGGAATTTAACTTTCTATGATCTTAAAAATCATTGTTGACTAAAGTAAACAATCATATGCTGTGCTTGAACAAACTGTTATAATAATACTTGCATATTTGGACACCCTCACACACCTATCTGATTAAAAACTAGGCTGAGCCTGTACTATAATGACTAGACAACTGATACTGCTATTAAGCCCAGACAGAGCTAGAGGTTAGTCGAAACGTAAGGTTCGTAACACGGCATCATTAAAACGTGTTTTTTAGTTCATGACTTTATGTCCTTTAGAGGGCGCCCCATTAATTTTAATGTGACTTCATGTAGCATATAGCCACCGGAGGATCAGAACGCTTCTAATGATACCTGATTTGTCAAGTTTAAGTAGTTTAGAAGTTGTAAGGGAACAGATGAACATACATACATACATATTCACATATACACATATTATTATACAGTTCAAAATGAGAACTCTCCTTTTTGCTTCGCAGTAGTCCGGTAAAAAAACGTACAGTAGAAAACAAAGGTTCATTTATCAGTTTTCTTAAAGGTCAATTTTTTAAAAAAAATTAATGACGTCATTAGAAATGTGTTTATAACAATATATTAGCAGTAGTAGTATTGTAGAAACCGGGGGCGTCGCCAGTTATGCAATAAATGGGGCAATATAATTAGATCGCTACTAATTGTGATTCGTAAGTTCAGTTCAGCGAAATGTGCACGTGTTTTAAAACTGGATAGCCGCACACAATAGTTTCAGTGACTGGGGTCTGACGATAGGAATTTGCGGTTTCTATGATGTTTCATTATCAACTTAGATTTTAAAAAACAATATGTAAGTATTGTGTTTCTGTATTTTTTGTGGTTCTATAAAATTATATAATACTTTATTAAAGTATTATATAATTTAATAAAGTATTATATAATTTAGGGGATTACAGGCGTGAAATTACGTTTGTTTTTTTTTATTAAAGTATTGTATGTATATTTGTGTATACACATGCAAAAGCTATATTATAAAATTACGTCAACGCCTTTTGGTAGTTAAATAATATTTAACCTTCACAAAAACACTGATATGCGGTAGGTTCATAGTAAAAAGCCATTCCGTTCTATCTGAGGTCGGCTGCCGGTGTACGACTAGATGCAGTGAGTTGAAGAGCTTTAGAACGTGATAAAATAGAATTATTACAATTTAGATAATATACAGCATTTTCTATAAAAACCGTTATACTTTTTACTCGTATCTATTCTTAAGATATTTGATATTAAGTCGTGAAAATTTCTATATTAAAAACGAATGACACGAAGGGTGAACATAATTGTAGTTTAAATACATTTCTGTTCTGTATATATGTATATTAATATTTTGTTTTATTATTTCCCACAAATATATACAAATTCGGCTTATCGTAAAGTTTTCACGTTCTAAATTTTTTTTCCTTTTCGGTATTGTGCATGCTTTAAAAAAATTATAATAAAGATTTGAGCATGATACGCTTTATAATTAACAATTCTAGAGTGCGGTTAGAAATAAATTGAGACATACAATTAGTTCCTGAACGCAGGCACAAATTGGGTGGTGTGATGCACGAGTTATAGCAAGTTCCGTTGCCCGCATGTGGTTTAGTCAAGATACGAGTGATTTGATGTTACCACATTTCATCAACGATCGCCTTTGTAGTACTCACTTCTATAATCCGAGGAAGTGAGAAAGATAGATTTGATAGATTGCATCGAGAAGTGTTTTCAGTTCTACGCATTATAATATAATTGGTGTATAGCATTTCGCATTTTTTTTCCCCGATATATTTTGTTATTAGACTTTAGACAAAAAAGCGGTTAGTAACAGAATGCCATAGCAGTAAATTTTTATAGCAACCTTGACGTTCTTTATAAACAATGTTACATTTTAAATATAGAACTATAAAATTATAACGACTACATAAATCGCGTAGGAAGCTAACAGACTTAAAAAAAACAATATTTTTCCTAAGAATTCACGTAAGGGCCCAAAATGTTGCGAGATCCGTCCTACGGCGTGCCGCTAACACTCCTTATAAATACTTGTAAGCCCCTGGCTTTTGTGGCTAATCTTTTGCGTGAAGATCGCTATTATGGCGCTATTTATTATTTCTACCCGCATTTTTCTTTTTTAAGCCCAAGTTGAAATGTACTTCATATACTTGAAGGATTTTTAACCGCTTATTTAGAGTTGAGTGCTGTTGAAAAAATTAAAATTGCCTCTCGTGCGCGCCCTCACCAATGGACTGTTTCATATCGTAGTTTTGAATTTTAAAATATGTTAATTTACACTAGCCGTCTTGTGTACCACCGACATCTTTTTTGCGGGCGGAATATTATTACACATAAAATAGTACTTTTGCCAATTTAAGAGTTGCATAAAACTGTCTGGTATGAATTTTAATTTAGGTGGGGTGCTGTTAAATTATTATTACGATTTTTAGCCAGGTTTTAACTAAACGTAAATTTACGTTTAATCGGAGGAAAATTGTTGTCACCGCACTTTTTCATTGATATTCAAACAGTGAATTTCTATTTCATTATAAGTAAATGCATAAATTGCGAGTAGGTATCATCTGAGTTAATTGGTGAAAATGATTAAAAATATACATGTATCAATGTAAAGACTCCAATGATATTCATCATTAACAGCTTCAACGACCAGTATCAATCCACTGCTGGAAAAGGCCTTCCTAATAGACGCTACCTTTGCTGCAGATTGTCATCCCACCTAGCCGAAGTTCTATTACAATGCATTCAAAACTAAATGAAATTTATTGAGACATTTTTGTCGATTTCTTTTTCAAATTGTTTATACTCATACTCTCGCTCCAGATCGCGCAGATGGTGTTACAGACATCTCAGATTACTTTTACTTTCGTCTTGCGCCATTAATTATATGGTGTCTGAACATAATAACTAAGTATAATATCTTGGGCTAATTCACACACGATCAACTGATTGCGACGCGGACTCTATGGTAACCGTACTGCTAATAAATAGTATATGTAAATGTAACAAAATAGTCAGAGATAACAAATATTCGTGCTCATAACAAATATATATTTATCCTTCGAAATCGAACCCACAACCTTGTGTTCAGTAAGTTGGTTCATCATGTCAAGGCAGTCGTTTGAGAACAAGACAGGGGGATAGGTATGTCCCTTTACACCAGTATTTTACGTTTTAGATATCACGGGTATGCATAAAGATCTAAACTCTGAACTGAAGATTTCCAAATTTATTATTCAGAGAGCGGCCCAGTCGGGAGTCGAATCATGCGGAGGTTTGTACAAGAGCAGAGTATTTTCTGTGGAAATTTCTTATATTATTAAAGTAATAGCGACGCCTAATTAAGTAGAGCATTCTCTATATGAATATACATATGTTTTGAATAGGTTACCTAAACAATAGAATTGAGCTAAATTAATTGCAGGGACTGGTTGGAAGAATATAGAGATTGATTACGATACAGAATACACACAAATACGCTTTTGTGTCGATGAATAACATGGAATAAATAGTGTGCAGTACAATAGGTAATTAACAGCTACATACGTTTTGATATTGAAACATAAAAAATGAGATAAAATCCAATAAGAACAAGATCGGTCTTTTAATTAGTTTTGAAAATATTTCGGAACCCTCAACAACACTGGAGACTGTGTAGTACAAAAAAGTATCGTTATCGCATTTTCGATAAGTACGCTAAAGCGTGCCGGCAGCCTTATACCGTAGCAGTACTCATACCTCAGTAAGTTATGAATAAGTGTGGCGTTGGAGGCGCGGGAGCGGCAGTGCCGCGCCGCGCCGAACTCTTAAATTAGCGCTAACTTACACCTCTTAGCTTCTTCTTCGAGTTTTGTTTGTAGGCACCGTAAATACCCAATGTTGCGCACAATACGCCAGTTCGCCGCTTTGCACGTGAATCAAAGCACCCTTTGTATTATTGCAGGACGGTTCACTTGCATTTCTCGTTTCAGGGATATTCTCCTGCTTAGGGAAACATCAAGCGGTAACTTTTTGTTTTCTCGCTTCAGAACTATTAGCCTCATTAAAGTTGTTCCATAATGTTCATCCTGATTTACCATTCACCTCCTGTTGTATTTAATCGTTAAATTCAGCATAAAATCTTTGCAGATGTTTCTACGAATTTTCATTTCGCAAAATAACAACACAAACTCATAGAAATTTAAAACACCTAACTAACTAGTGTTCAGTTATTAGGTTATCCAGTTCGGAATGGTAATTCACGTCTATAGGCATATTGAATAGTGGCGGACGAACCAATAATTCGATTTTGCGGTTATTTTAGCTCATACAGGCTGTGCGAGACGCAGGTGCCGGTTCCAATTGTAATAATCAAACTGAACAATGCGATGGGACCGTATGTCGTTATTCTATTTCAAGCTAGTAGTAATAATCTTTTGGACTGTCCCGTTATAATTCTGAAAACTTTAATCTGAAAACATCTAACATTGATTAGAGAACACTTGTAGAAGCACTTTCGCTACATCTGTTTCTGCTTACAAACAGCGATGCCTACAATTATCCGTTCGAATTTATTAAGTTTTTAGATAAAAATAAGTTAAAACACGAGCCATTTCAGCTTATTCTTTATTGCTATCAACTTTTCCAAGTCCGATTCTATTTGATATTTGAATACCCAACATCACGTGGCCTGCAGGAAAAACATTTGTCTCAGGCTTTAGAAATCCACTCCCAATTGATGTCAGACTTAACAATACAATTCGACAGGGAAAATTAAAAGAAAGTCTAAATTGTGATGCAAATGATTTGCTTATGTACTTTACTTATTCTTCTTTTTTCAATAGGTTTTGTCTGAAATGGAAATTAATGTCTTACTTCCGAGGAAAGACGAGGACGGCATTGTTGTTCTAAATAGAGTCTTATTCAATTTTTACCAGAGTTGCTTTATTGTCGATTTTCACTTATTAGCTATTGTTTACACGATAAAAGAACAATATACAGTAATAAGTCGAAATCTTTGTTTTATTTGTACATACAATGGCTGATTGTTTACTTGTTTTTCATATTCAATAAGATGTATAATGGATCAATCGATTAATCAGGATTCAATTACAAAACATTTAATAATATTTTGTGTTTATTTCAGACAGTCCTGTTCAAAGATGTAAATTCACTTAGGTTCTAAAAACACGGATAAAAACGAATTCGTTCGTAGGTACCTAGATCTACTAGTCAGGAAATTTTAAAAGAAAACAAGAGTATATCTTTATGGTGTTTACTTAGATGTTAGACGAGCACGTACAAAGAGAAATTCGACAAGCATTTTATAGATGTAACGGTAACGATAGCTGAGTCTAACGATATTTTCTAAAAAAATACAGTATGACACTAATTGTATGAAGCGATGACGTACCTAATTATCTCGATGTCCGCAATTTTATACTTTTTAATTATATGTTATCCAATCTTCCAATTATTATTTAAAGTTAATGTCTTCTTCTTCTTCTCGTGTTTCTCCAACTAGTGAAGGTTGGCAGTCAGTTCTAAGTCGTGGCTACGTAACATCCGCTAGAGGACAGGAATCGCCAGTTAATGGCTAATGTAATTAATGTAGACATAATATTATTACTCGCTTAAGTACATACAATTTTTGATGGGGCTAAGTCTAAAGTAATCTCAATATATTTTGTATAATAGAAGTATCCATAAAAGTTAAATTTGCTTTAAAGCTGAATACAAATATTACCGTAAGTGCAATAAGTCGCCAGTATCAAAATTAGTATCACTTTGATTTGCTATTGTGATCCCAAAGAAGTTATTACAAGTAGTTGTTTGAGTACTTTTTTAACATTAATTTTTGTAAGACTCGAAAATGTAGTTGCTATAGATTTAGTAAACTGCCAAAGAGACATTTTCAGATGCATTTACTTTACAGCACTTTAGTGAAATGGACAGACAATATTTCAGTGTTAAAGCAGGTGTCCTACTCGGTGCCATTCGATTAATTTCCATAACGAGGCAGGTCCATCAGGCTCTCGTTTCTCTCCGGACCAGTCGTAAATACATCAGCGCACCTCTGTTCAGCTTTTCCGAAAAGCAACGCTATATTCCTTGTTCAATGCACAGACAAAGTTAACTCTAAATCTTAGAAATGACTCCCTACATAAATCTCGTCAACCTATTTATAAATTCTTAAATATAATTGCTTCCGCGTAGCTTGGTATTCAATTGCTAAATTTATTATGAATTGTAACTTTAAAATTCGTTAGTGTATTTGTAGTAATCTGTAGAACTAGAGAGAAATTCATGCTGTTTAAAATTTTCGCTATAAAATTTCTGTTTGATCTATTAATCAAAATTATGCCCGTATAAAGAATTTTAATCTCTCATCTTGTCTAGCACACTATATATATGTAATTCACTCTATTTTGTATAGATTATTCGAAGAATTCAAATTGCGAACAAAAATGGGCAAAATTATATACTGTGATAAATAACGTAAATCCAATTTTGGATGACTTACTTACAGAATGACTTACTTTTATCCATTTCGGCAACGGAGCGTTTTTGTATATTTTCTGTTTAAATATTATATGAGAGTAGCAGCGAAACGTCAACTGTATAGGGTTTCGCCCATTCTTAGATTTAGGATTAATCAGCGTTCTTGCAACAATATGTCAATGTGAGAGCGCAGGTGCAGTTCGATTAATTCCCATAACGAGGAGGTTCCATCACGCGCTGTCCCCGGCCCGGCTCTAAATATATGAGGTACAATTCATGCACACTCTTAGATTTCGTAACAAATCAGTTTGAAGCGAACAATTGGTTCATATAATGCTGTTCGGTTGTAAAGTAGTCCAACTTTTACAATACTCGAATAAACAGTACCGGACATTCATCCTATAACGGTTGATCGTACGATTCATATACTCTTTTGTTTTTGCATACTTAATGAAGCACTCATAGTCAGTTAGACTTTTCAGTGGCGTTTTGTTTCTGTACAAGTTATGCAATTGTTACTACCTGTCAATTGTTGTTTGTAAAATACTTTTTAAACTTTATCGCCTAACTTTAGACATAATATAATTGTGTGGTAATCGCTAACTATAGAATCACTACCTTAGAATCGGTTCCGATATGGCATGGCGTAGTTCAATGCCGTCACATAAATGAAAATAGGTAGATCCTAAAACATTGGTACAAAATGTTGTAGTGATTTTTTAAAAATACTGTTATTGAGTAACTTGTAGTGTCATGTTTTAGAAATTTAAGTTTACATTGAACGATTCGATAAATTCTTATAACTAAGTCACCCAACACGAATTGTCCTCCGATCGGCTATAAATGGATCGGCGTATTCAAAATTTAGTCCTCTTCCTCCATTTCCACGAAACGTTGCTTTCTCTCACAGATAAATTGTAACATTTCGTTCAGCTCCGTCATTGGACAGAAGACAGTACAATGAAAAGGAAGTCTGCCTTTTTAAAAACTAAATCAAAATATGAATTACCTCTGTGAAAAATTACCATTAATGTACATAACGTCATTAACAGTTTCTTTAATATTATTTGCTATCTATTATTTCGCCATCACGTTAGTATCACCACAACTGATCTCTTACTTTGAAAGACGGATGATATTGTATGTGCGGTATTGATGACACGGCGTCAACAAGATTATTTTTAGTTTACGTTTGAGTGTACCCTTGCTTAATATGAATTGAAAAACATGAATCGAAGTGATGTAGGCTGAATCAAGACTCTCAATATTCGGAATGTATCCCATTACGTATCCTAAGTATTGCAACAGTAGAAAATACATATATGTTGCGTACAAAGCGCAAAGCACTAGAGCGATCGTCCTTAGATGCAAATATTATTACAGTAGTCTATTGAAGGACCGCACTGAACTGTCGAATTGAGCTCAAAGATGTTATGTAGTTATAGGAAGTAGGTCTGCGGTAGGTTTTTTTGAGAAAAAAAAGAGGTGATTTCGTAACATAATGATACTTATTATAACATAAAAATCAACGGAATAAATTGAAATTTGCAATTTGCAATGATGTCGATAGTCAGTGGAGCATTAAATCAATCGAATTGCAGAATCGACAATTCATAGGCAAATCTACTCTGAGCGTGTTAACATGGCTTCGGGGTTATTGCGGTGTACCGATTCATGTGTTAGACTATGTACTGGTCAAGCGACCTTACTTATATACCTCCTACTTAGCTATACTTATGTACTATCACATTATAATTCGATACGTAGTAGTCGTCGGTACATCAGCCAGTTCAATGAAATATCGGCGTTATGCTCGACCTGGTTAATGAAGGTACATCAGCAATCTTCATTCATTATGACATTAATATCAATCTAGGCTAATTTAACGTTATGGTTTGTAACTGACTACGACAGTGAATCACTTTTCTTTTTCAGTGTACCATTTGGCAGTCGCTTTGTGTCAGATGAATTAGTAAATTATGCATGCAATTAGAAGTGCGAATGTTTGGCGGTCGAAGCGGGGCGCAGGTCGGTGGTGGCATGCGAAGACCGGAGCGCAACTGACGGCGCTCAATCACTACGGGAGTAGCACGTGTTACGGCCCACTTCCTCAATCTGAGCACAGCTGACATGAGAAAAAAGTATAATGCGACAAGCTGCCGTGCAAATAGAACGACTCGCGTCGCGGCCGCAGTTCCCGTTTTTGTATTAGAACGTTCCATTCATAGAGATAACAGAGAGCGCGCAGGCGACAACGGGAAACAATTACGCTATTACAAAAGGCCTTAAGGATTCTAATTACGAGCGGATCCTTTCATTCGTAAGCGCCGATCGGATACGAAACCGGCCCATTATCGTCTACCATAAACATTTCTGGATTTCATATCCGCGGCACGGCCGGGGCCGCTGCGCTTATTACCTCCGCGCGGAAAAGAATAACATCGTTTCGGCACTTTTGACGCGAATTCCGGATGCCTACGTTCATATTGTGAGCCGTTAATATTCTGCGCGAAGCATCCGACCTTTTTTATTTGTATCTAAAATTGAACATTTTGTCGCGACAACGAGTGCGCGCAACGCTCCCCTTCGGCAAAGGAATGATAAAAATACGGAGACGGCGTGCTCGTGTGGATATCGAGTGAACTAATGACATCGAAAGCGTTTCATTTAGCTGTATACACCTGTACCACATCAGTTATGACACACAGCATGCCTAATGACAATTGGGTCGACAAGTCATAAGCTCGTTTTCATAGTACCTAATTATTATGTTAAAGACAACTTACCTCGTCGCTTTAAGTGGAATCTTAAGCCAATATATTATAATTCTTTGAATGATAATAGACAAATTACAATAAACAAATACTTCGTGGCAAAAGCAGTTCAACGATTGCTACATTTTGAAAAGATAAAAATAGTCATTTCACAAGTAATAGAAAAAAGCAAAGTGAAATTTAAATCGGAAAGCTAAGTTGGACTGAAGCATCATAATGAAAATGAACTTGCCATTCTGAGGTAGATGGAAGAAGTGGATTGTAAAAATCTGTGTCGAGTAAAATAGCCCTATGAAACAACAACCGGCGGTCGGCGATGAAAAAGTAAAGTTAGCAAAACAACAAACAACGGCGCGCTGTCTGCGGCATTTCGTGGCCACCTCTGCAATTTACGGCTCTGTCATTATTCAAACTTTTGAAAAATCCTCAACTGCTGGCGAAATTAGAAAAAAGTGGATTTCTTCCTCAATATGATCTCGGGTATCTGCTGAAGTCGGCTGCCTTTATGCTGAAGTGGCAAACTCGCTAAGATAAGGGGAGGAGCGGACAAATTGTAATAATTGCGAGACGAGATAAGAAGTGACATCAGAAAACAAATGAAGGCGGGCGGTGGTGGAGCCGGGCGGGGTGGCGGCGCGCCGCGCGTGACGTCACCTCGCTGTGAGCTGCTAACCACTCGCCGCCGCGCCGCCCTATCAGACGCGCAGCTTAAGACCACATTCGGCCCCATAACAATAAATTCACAAATTTATTACTGTGTTTGTGAGCATATCATTAAATTGAATCAACGAAATTTGGTCCGATTGCTTACTAACATTTAGTAAAACGATATAAACCTATTTTTACTAATGCACACGTTTGTACTCATCGTATAATTCCTTTGTGGTAATAGTTCCTGGCATCTAAGAGTATGAATGTACATTAGATAGACTAAAACAATAAAAGTGCGTCAATTGATGGAATACAGAAACATAGCGATAAATTAGTTTCAGAACACATTTCAAATAGTAATGTGTACGCGCTTTACGTATCTCCCGGTAATTCAATAAGATTATTGACTAAAGCTGTTGGTATTAGCTATTAGCTTTTATCTACTGAGCTTGTTAGTACGACGAGCTCAAAGCATTAGTCACCTATCGTTTTAGCGGTATTACCTACCCTCGCCCGCGTTTAAGCTGATTGAACATCGCGTAACAAATACGACGATACATATGTATACTGACCTTATGCCAAGTACGATACGCCACCATTTGGGACTCATTTTTAAATTATGCTATTAAAAAGGAAAAACAAGACGGTTTTCTTGTATCTGTTGGTGACCTATTTCACCCTAGGATTTGAATTGAACTATTGATGACTATGTATTTGTGGACCATGTAATTATTTTTTGTATGTTTTATTAGTGAAGTAAGTAGCAAATGAGGAAGCGATGGTGATAATTGGCCGCTACTACCCATGGAAATATGTATGAAAGGTAGAAAAACCTATACGAATTATATAAAATTGTCTTGTATTAAATACGAATTTCTTAAGTCGATTACGCTTATAAACATAATTGTATTGGATGTAACAACGGATAGTGATTTAATACAATGACTTTAAATTTAAAGTAGGGGTCCGAGGGAATCCCGAGGGGACTACGGGCGCACCTTGGGCCGTCCTCGTCGCTCGCCAAATTAAAATGATAAATCAAAATCCGTCAGGCAGTCGCACAGAAATATAAAACGAACTGAAGTTCCCACAACTTGTGAAACTTTTATGGCTGTGTTTTCAACGTTTGCTTTATACTTTCTCATCGGTTTTCTGTTTAAGTACAAGCAAAACTAGAATGATAAAAATGTTTGAATTCTGCAGTTAACAAAGTTTCGCGTTCAATGTTTTCATTTCAATCGGTGCTGGGTTTTATTTATTTATTAAACTATTTTTGAATAAGTACGATACATTATGTGTAATGTCGTGCTAAAATAATTAAAATACTATTTATGTAGATATTTCATAAACCAAAGTTTTAATAGTAATTGCAAAAATTGTACAAACAACATCGTTGTTGAATTTAAGAATATTTGTTTTCCACTTTAAAAGGTATGCATCAGTACAGTAAACCGGCTGTTAATAATTTCCAAGCTTCGTTTGAGAATGTAATATGAAAATTTTTCTATTGTCGTTTTATTTCTTTAAAAGGTGCTTAAATTGTTGCATGTCAAAACTCAAGTTATTAAGATATTTCCAGATTTTAAAACACGAGTGTAAAGCTTAAAATTTTTATTTGAAGTGGGCCAAAAATCTCGCAGTATTTTATTCCTGTGGTCCTTTGATATTTGCGAAGCCGCCGTTACAGCGTCTAAAGAGTTATAAATAATAGCAATCATTAAGGCTTACTTTCTCGATGAAAGCAAGGTCTTCAGATGTTGAAAAATAAAATGCGTAGCGCAATCTCCCTTGATGAAATTACCTCATAATTTAAAAGTACGTAAGCCTTTACTAATATTTTATTTTTCGCCCTAAAGGAAGCCGCATCGGCATCAAAATGGGGCAATTTAATAATTCCACCCACAGACCTCGTAGTAAAGCTAATTTTGAAATAACAGGGAAACAATTGCGAACGATTACCATGAAAACATTTTTTGTTACAAAACAACATGCAGCTTCAGAGTTGTTTTTGATATCACACAGATATTATTGCACTGATTGATTTGTTCACATATTATTAATACGTTACGTTAGCATATTCACATATTAATATGATTTGATGAAAATACTGTTACATTCAAATCTATACATAGCAATATAATTACATTTATGAATCCGTTTGTAATGTCAAAACAACAGATTTTTACTAAATGCATATGAATACATTTAAACGATGCTTAAAACAAGTAACCGATTCTTGAAATGTTTGTCTGTCGGTCTGTCTATTTGTCTGTACCGACTAATCGCCGAGACGATTTTAACGGAACTTTCACTGGCAGAGAGTTAATGTTATAAGGAGTAGCTTACACTTTTACTATAGAAAAAAAACATTGTATGTACCAAAAATGGTACTCAACGTGGCTGAAACAGCCGGATGCAGCTAGTGTATTAATAAAAATAATACTTATTTTCAATTGTATTCGTTCCACTCGAAGCTCTTACGTTTGCGGATCGTCAAGTGAAGTAATGTGAGTTTCAGGTTGGCCTCTGTCTCATGGGCAGCCATGACTGCCGTGCAAGATAAGCCCTTATGTGAGAGTATTGAAATATTTCAGTGTATTAAAACAACTATAAACGCCCGTATATGTTTTTATTCGCTGGGATGTGAATTTGTGCGTTGACTCAGGTGTTTTCAAAAATGGTTATTGGCTACAGTGCACACGAAACTAAAGCTTTATTTCCAGTCCGCAGGCACGTATTACAAACATTTATTCTGTAACCTATGACTACTTTGTTCGAGTATTGAATACCACAAGCGGTAAGTTTCAAATATAGCTGATATTAAGTACCTACTGTATTGGTTTGATGTGTTTTTGCTGCGGACAAGACACAATATATTTGTGCCATTATAGCGTAACATTTCCGAACACCGAAAAATGTGCTTTTTCATTAAAAACAATCACAACTTGATTCTTAAAGGATTTGAAGACTTATTGCCACAATATTGCACCAGGGTCTGATTTGTACAGTTACGAAAATGTACACGATTGCTGGTCCATAACGCATTCGCGGGTTAATTATAAACAGATACCAATTCCGCATTATTATGTCGGATGAAATAAATATTTATTGGATACAAATGTGGTATTGGTAGGTACGCTAAAACAATTGTGTGGTGGACTGCGCATGGTCTGCAATTTGTCAACTGTCCGGAGGTTATGTGGGCGCTCAGTAAGTACTTAATTAGAGAATGCGTTCAAATATTATTGCACTCATCGTTATTTAGTGAATACGCATTAAAATTTAACTTCAAAATACGCATGTTGCGAGGGATCATTTTTGGTTGGTTAAATAAGCAAATTGTGTCGTTGTTTTTTATGTTTTTTTTTATGATAAGTAAAGCATGGTACACCTAACGATAAAACTTTTAGTTTACGTACAGAAAAGATTGGAAATATAAACTGTGCCATTTACTGAAACACAAACACTTAACACACCTCAAAGCACAAGAGCGCTTGTCGTCTGAGTTTTCTGAATAGATTTTCGAACGTCTAAACGGCATGTCGGGCGGTTATCGAAAGCCATTCCTCAGATACCTAGCCATAATGTTTTATTAAATGTCATCCGCAATATAATGAGGTGCGAGGGATCCAACATTTGCGAGAGAGGCGCTACAGAAATATGTGCGAAGTATTATGGAGTGCCGTTGTAAGTCAATGAAGCGGCAAATGGGGTGTTCTCGCCGCTTCGATGAGGGCACACTCTAATAAATAAAATTATGCCTCTGAAATTACAAGAATACGCGGTCCGCCAGCGATCCCCGCGAGATTGGATGCTGGAGATTTTCATCGATATCCTCTTATAATGAATGTAATATGTAGTAAGCTTTGAGGACGCTACGACTCTGTTGCGGCGAAAAAATTAGATTGCTTTTTACGTGTTATGGATTCTTTAAAGCCGTTTTAGGTTTTCGGCCTTTAAACATTTTGGTTTTGACAAAGCATCAAACAAACATATTGCTCACGTATTTAACGTATTCCATTTTAATCTTCGTAGATTTTGACTGAATGTCCTTCACGTAGTTCAACGCATATTAAGGATTCTTTAGCTTCTGCAAAACACCGTTTATAATAACGCATGTAAATATAATAATCGTAGATTTGTTTACAACAACGATGCAATCATGTGTGCAATCATGTACAAAAAATATGCCGATCGCTTCTGATATTTTCAGCTGACAAAACGGGATCAAACGTATACGATTAAATCGATACCGTTGATTTTAGATGCAAATTTATTTATGTCACGTTTTTCACAATTTTATATACAAACAAATTCTTCCTAACTGAATGGCCGTTTCATCAATATTCATTTAGCTGAAACCAGTGAGCTTTGTAGGAATAGAATGTGGGTATTTTTTTTCTGAATGTGTAATCGCCGAAAGTATGAGTACCCATGTATGTGTATAAAACGGTAGGTTAAAAAACGTTAGGGACCTGGCGTGACGGTATGTTGTTGTTGTTGTTAAAAAACATTTACTACAAGGTACAAAGCATTTTGCTTTAGTTGGTACTAATATTTCATTTTTCCTAATTTTGTTCTGAATAGTTACGACCGAATCAAACAGTTAATAAGGAATATAAAAATAATAAGTTCAATTGTGAAAGCGTAGTTTGTATGACAAATATTATTATATATATGACATGAAAGAATACCTAAGCATCTCTTTTTATATCCAAATTCATTCCATTCTCAGTAAGTTTACATCGGGTTGTAAAAAATCAGCTTAGGCCTACTATTGAACAAGAATGCTTGTATGTTCAGTTGAACAGACTCTTAGTGGTGTTTTAAAATCCAAAAGAGCCAAGGATCAGTCGTTTGTTAAATTGCTCAGTCGCTAGTGAGAGCGCACTATTCCCGGCGGACGGGGTTTATTTAAATAATAGCAGCGATCTCTTCCACGCTTACAACGACGCATTGAAACAAATGAAGCACAATATTGCGATTGTAATTTTGCAAATGTTTTCAGTTGCGGTCATTTTGTGTGCTCGCACTAAACCAGAATTTAATGTTTCCAGTAATAAAACACTGACCGAGTTCCGCGGTTCGTACCGAGCTAACAAAAGTTGTACTGCAGAAATTTCACGCCGAAAGTAGCAAATAAAATAATAATTTGTCCCCTCTATTGTGTTGTGACGCTGGCTCGCTTGTTGTCGAATCCCTAATGATCGTCTTATATCAAGCTTCTAAATAAAATTGCTTTTATCCACCATTATATAAATAAAACGCTAATTGGCCTGAAAGGTTAATTCATTCGTCGACTTTGAGTTGAAATTTAAGTGTCTGTCGCATATTTATGCATTAGATAATTCATGTTTTGATTACAATGCTATGAATTTCGATTGGATTATAGTATTTCCTGATGCACTGGTATACATATCTACCGATTTATTTAACTCCTGCCATGGCAAGGTCGTTCGCAAGATAGTATCACGTACTTGCTGTAATATAACAATACGCCTAAAAAGTGGTTTTAGAAATCATAATATGTTTAAATTCATGTAAACTTATTCAACGCTTTTGATGTAAAAATGTGATAAAGAGAAAGATATATTTTCGCATGTGTGTAACATTATGTATGAATATGTCAGCTACCTAGCAGACACGCACGGAACTTGAGTAGATTTGATAAACTTTTACAAAAAGGTACAATAAAGTATGCAAGGGTTGACAGGTAGAGTTGGTTGGGTCTACAGAGAGAATGTTTTTTCCTGCAGGGACAGAAAAATGAAACGTGGACTTGAAATAGATCTTAAATTTACTATTATAATATATAATTTACTACATATAATTTACTATTAAAATGTAAGTATTTTTTAATAAAATGCAAATCATGTGAAGTTATAATCTAAATATATATAAATCAAAGGTGACTGATTGACTGACTGACATAGTGATCTATCAAGACACAG
>DWDX01000416.1:0-27506 GCA_018245675.1 Agara michaeli
ACAATACATCCATTCGTCAGTTTTCGGGCGAAGAGGCAGTGCAGGTTGGTGTATTTAGAGAGCGGTCTGCCAAAAGAAAACTGAAACATGGCAAAATCTTTGACGGATTCCCAGGCCAGCAAGGAGCATGTCCTCGCCGTATCCCGCGACTTCATATCCCAGCCGCGTCTGAGTAAGTACAAGGCTATACATTTACAATCTTATACGTATTTAGCCTGGAGTGAGTGTCAAATCAAGATATTGATTTTATTGTACGTTCCTGTAATTTGTTTTGGCCTTTGTGCCAAGTCCTGTAGGAATAGCTTATGTCCCAAATTACACGAATGAAATACTTACAAAATCCTTGATTTAATACGGTCATACCAATTTGACTGCGTTAATTGATGTTCGGGAAGATATGAAATTCTGGAATTCCTGGTATACTGAATTGTTAGTTGATCGGTATAGAATTACGTAAACTCAATGCGTATCTAGTTAAACAAAATATATCTTAAATGTTCGATTCCGATACGATAATTTTTCTCCACTACCATTAATCATTAGCCTATATTGTGCGACAAATAACGCAATATATTTGACGCAATTTCTTATCATCCTTACGTCCTGCGGGATGTAATCTATTTCTTGCCAAGTGCCTCGAAGGCTAATGGTAAAAACCTTGGTATTTGTGTCTAAATCTATCATCATAATTTCTCACAATGAAATTTTGTGTTAAGTTAGTTTAAGGGATTCCAAAAGTATAGTTTAGGCCAATCGTTGTAATATATTCAGTTTTATAAGCTGCTTTATTTGTCCTAACTGTTTTATCTAAAGCATAGGAAACTAGAAGTGATTTATCATTTTGGATCATATCATCTGAATGTCATGTGATATGTCACTTGATCAGCTGATCGGGTAACCTAATTTTTAAAAAAAAATTGGATTCACCTTTTTCAATATGTTCCTACAATTAATATTATGAATCCTTTTTTAAAATGGTTTTAAATTTTTGTTACGTGGATTAAAAATGAAAAAAAAAACTAGTATTTTTGCTTAACCCAGAAACTTTTCTTTTTGATGAGATCTTAAATACATTATATCTGTGTGATATTTATGTCAATTGACCATGATTGTATCAAAATACAGGTTTAAAAACTCATCTTTTGAATATATACACAGTACATTGTTTTAGGGACTTAATTATTATTATTACTTTGAGTCCAAGAAGTAGCAGATTATCATGTAGGAATCTCACAATTAGTGCTTATGACAACACACACATGCAAGCACACACATACCACACATGCATAACTACACTTAAGGTCAATATTGCATTTGATATTCTTTCTGTGGTATTAATGTGTTGGGTTGGAATTATGAGGATATTAAATTTTGTTGAGCTTAAAAGACTATACTTACCGTTTACAAAAAAAAATCTACATTAGATAGAACTTAGGTAAATATGTTAACATATTTGAAGGTAAATGTATTTGAGTATGGCAACACTATTTACATCTGTTTCTCTTAAGTACTTCTTCCCATTGGCTCTTAGATAAGCTCATTTTATTGTTGGGTGTTTAATCAAAGACTGTGTTGGTTTGCACTGTATTTTACCATTTTCAATGTACAATTTCCTACAGTCTTGTTAGTTACTATTATTTCTGAACACTGTTTTTGTGCCGTATGCTCCTTATTCGTGTGCACACCACTCACACGCCAACGCCACCGTTTTGTTGTTTGCCTAAAGAAAGTTTGGTTCATTTCAATGATAATAATTGGTTGTGAAGCAGAACCACTGTTGGCATAATCACACTTTGTGTTCATAGTGTTCAGCAAGTAGCAGTGATAAGAAGAGAAGTGATTGAGGCTAGTTTTTGCACTGGCAACTTTTTGATTCGACAAGCAAAACTAATATCTTCAATATGTTGTACAGCTTACAAGACAGTGTCTGGTGTGAATGGGCCGCTGGTTATCCTCGATGAGGTGAAGTTCCCCAAGTATTCTGAGATTGTGCAGCTGAAACTCGCCGATGGCACCCTACGGTCTGGTCAGGTAAGATCTTTTGGATCAGTGAGTGAATGAATGACTGACTGAGTGAGGCGATGATTGCAACTGACTGATAAACTTATCACAGTTGAAATAAGAAATCAAATTTTTGAATGTCGCATCATATTTATGTAATCTTTATGTTACTGTGTTAAAAAATATACATAAATTAATATTGTTGCATTTATTAACGTAATTAATTAATAAACTCCGTAATATAAAGGACATAATTTTACTTTTAACATCCAAAGGAATGTGACATATATGAAAAAGCACACTAACTTTTATTATGACAGTGTTGCCATAATCTATGTATATAACAAATAGATAGATAGCCCAACTGCAATGTTTTTCAAGCAAAACTGCAGCTTTTACATATGTAACAAAAATACCTTTGCATTGTATATCTGTTTACACCGTTATCATGAAAATCTATCTTGTCTGTACAAAAGGTGCTGGAGATCAGCGGCACGAAGGCGGTCGTGCAGGTGTTTGAGGGCACGTCCGGGATCGACGCCAAGAACACCCTCTGCGAGTTCACCGGTGACATTCTGCGCACTCCCGTATCGGAAGACATGCTGGGTGAGGTTATACCACCAACAACTTAGAAAGGTCTAAGAAGTTTGCAAGATAAATACTTGGATAATAGCTTCGCCGAATGATATCTGACTGAAGAACAAGTTCTTTCGAACTTTCTTAAATTTTCTTTTTTTTTTAATTTGTAAGGGCTTTTGCTAACTAATGTGTGATTTGACAAGTTTTCTCTGAATTGAATTTTTCCATTGATAAACTCAAAAAAATATTTTGTGACAGACAAAAAGCATTAATCCAGTTTTTAAATTACAGATACATAAAAAACTTATGTCCCTAGACAACTTGTCTAATATGTCTGTAGACAAAGACAACGCAGTGTTATTGAAATGCAAATTATTAAAAACAAATGTTCATTGATTATTACGTAACATGTCACTTCAACTTATATTTTCTTTATGTTAGGACGTGTATTCAACGGCTCCGGCAAGCCCATAGACAAAGGTCCCCCGATCCTTGCCGAGGACTTCTTGGACATCGACGGCCAGCCCATCAACCCGTGGTCTCGGATCTACCCCGAGGAGATGATTCAGACTGGTGAGCCTAAGGATCTCTTGTTCATAGAAAACATAGAACACTAGTTTTCATCGTGCCAATTCGCTCATGCTCCTATTGAACGGCCTGAACATTAGTAATCGTGTATTGTATGCTAGGAATATGAGAAAATTATAAATGATCGCTACATAGTATAAAACAAAGTCGCTTTTCGCTGTCTGTCCCTATGTCCCTATGTACGCTTAGATCTTTAAAACTACGCAACGGATTTTGATGCGGTTTTTTTAATAGATAGAGCGATTCGAGATGGTTTATATGTATAATAACATCCATTATATAGCAGAGAAATACTGTTATTTTTGACATTCTTGGTCTTGAAAGCCGCAGAGTCTAATTCAATATATTCGGCATGTTCCTTGGCGTTGCAACGTCCACTGTGGTAACGCGCGCTCGTGTGCAGGCATCTCCGCCATCGACGTGATGAACTCCATCGCCCGCGGCCAGAAGATCCCCATCTTCTCTG
The DNA here is from genome assembly GCA_018245675.1 of Agara michaeli. Taxonomy (NCBI): domain Eukaryota; kingdom Metazoa; phylum Arthropoda; class Insecta; order Lepidoptera; family Hesperiidae; genus Agara; species Agara michaeli. Next base: position 3,635 of record DWDX01000416.1, read on the forward strand.
CGGCCGGTCTGCCGCACAACGACATCGCCGCCCAGATCTGTAGGCAAGCCGGCCTCGTCAAGGTTTGACATTACCTTCACTTTGTTTATTCAATGTTTATGTAAACCTAAAACTAGGAGTTACAAAGGGCAAACCTTAATGCCTTTTGCATGAAACAACTTGTAATTGTCCAAAGGTGAAACAGTATTGTTATTTTCCATATTTTTGTTTGTTTTTAAGTTTATCGTTTAAATTTTAATTAATTTCTTTCTTTCTTTTATATAATTTCAAAACAAATTTTTGTCTGCCCCTCACAACAGTTGCCCGGCAAATCGGTGATGGACGACCACGAGGACAACTTCGCGATCGTCTTCGCCGCCATGGGCGTCAACATGGAGACGGCGCGCTTCTTCAAGCAGGACTTCGAGGAGAACGGCTCCATGGAGAACGTGTGCCTGTTCCTCAACCTGGCCAACGACCCCACCATCGAGAGGATCATCACGCCGCGCCTCGCCCTCACCGCCGCCGAGTTCCTGGCCTACCAGTGCGAGGTGCGTTTCGTACAATTTTAGTGCAAGTGTTTGATCCAATTTTACTGCATATATTTCATACATACACCTACAGACCTTTTGGTTTAGTGGTAAGACACCATTCTAGGACAAAGATTTTTGTGAAGTGCCTTTGTTCCGTGTCTACTAATAACCCCCAAATAGCCGTGGTGTTAAACAATTGAATACAAAATTGGTGTTAACTCTGTAGAAACACGTGCTGGTCATCTTGACCGACATGTCCTCGTACGCTGAGGCGTTGCGCGAGGTGTCGGCCGCCCGCGAGGAGGTGCCCGGACGACGTGGTTTCCCAGGTACACACATACACACACACAAATATGTTCATCAATTATTATACATACTATCAGGCCACGTCCCCAACGGGATGGGTGGTAAGCACCGGGTGCGAAATATCCTTACAAACCTGACATGCTTCCTCTCCGTTCTGATGTTAGATAAAGTAGAAGTTGTAGTAAAAGGCACGATATGGATTGAACTAATACTGCAAATAAACACAAAGCCGAAGAACAATAAACAATAAACACTAAAAGAGCCGTTTCTTTGACAACGTTTCTCCCGCCCACAGGTTACATGTACACGGATCTGGCGACAATCTACGAGCGCGCCGGGCGCGTGGAGGGCCGCAACGGCTCCATCACCCAGATCCCCATCCTGACCATGCCCAACGACGACATCACCCATCCCATCCCCGATTTGACCGGATACATCACCGAGGGACAGGTGAGAGACTATCCACTACCCGCATCAGTGATTCGGCAGGTTGACTGCAATGAAACTGAAAATCTTTTGAATCGAATCTTCTTGTTCTCGAGATTATCTTCTACACCGGAATTGTACCTTCTTTTATTCATTTATTTTAATCCTAAACTCGTTTTGGGTTTCACTGCACGCACTGCGGCAGTAACAAATTCAATGTAGGGTAGACGTGAAAACCTTTAGTTGACGCTCGGCTACGTTGCGTTTTACTGGTACGAATACTGTTTGTTCTTGTAACATCTGTATATTATGTGCATCTCTCTGGCCCATGTCCGAAGCCATGGTAACGCCCCCCTCCCCCTCGCAGATCTACGTGGACCGGCAGCTGCACAATAGGCAGATCTACCCGCCGGTGAACGTGCTGCCGTCGCTGTCGCGTCTCATGAAGTCCGCCATCGGCGAGGGCATGACGCGCAAGGACCACTCGGACGTCTCCAACCAGCTGGTCAGTGCACGCGGCGCAATGTTTATTTATTTATTTATTTACAAAAAGTCCACACCCATAATTATAATTGCAGTTAATAATAGACTTTACCTATACCATGGATTCTTAAACTTCTACTCTAGTGCCCACATAAATTCATCGCTCTCCTTACCTTCCTCTAGCTAGAGGTTCTACCGCCCCGTTAACGTTCACTTTGAGACACACTGTCCTATACCACAATCTCTTGTTTAACTTCAGTACGCGTGCTACGCCATCGGCAAGGACGTGCAGGCGATGAAGGCCGTGGTGGGCGAGGAGGCGCTGACCCCTGACGACTTGCTCTATCTCGAGTTCTTGACCAAGTTCGAGAAGAACTTCATCACACAGGTACGTGCCACACACTCGGGTGTTATAAAATAACTCATTTCAACACTTTCATTGCTTCGAATATGCCAAATATGCGACTATACTCTATATCATATACTGTATACTATATATCTCTATATCAGTGTTTCCCATGTTTATGTCAAAAAGTATCCCCCCCTCCTCTCCGGCAATATCCCAATCCACCATATTCCCCATACGTCTATGAAATCTAAAATTGTTTAGTTACTTCTGTTCTGTTACAGAAGTGACTATTTGCACTGTCTTAATTTTTAACCACATGTATTATTATTTTTCCCTGCGCAACATCGTGGAGAAGCATCTGGCTGTGGGCCGGAAGGTTTTCTACGGTTTTGTGGATTCGGAAAAAGCATTTCATAGGGTTGTCTGGAGGGAACTTTAAAGCGTATCGTTTGGTATTGTACTGACTAATGACTTTACCGTCAACAGAGCAACTACGAGAACCGCACTGTGTTCGAGTCGCTGGACATCGGCTGGCAGCTGCTGCGTATCTTCCCCAAGGAGATGTTGAAGCGTATCCCCGCTTCCACCCTCGCAGAGTTCTACCCGCGAGACTCGCGCCACTAAGCCGCCGGCCCCCGCTTCCGTACCGTCGCTCGACGTTCCGCCGGGGACACTTCGCTGTCTCTGCATGGCTGCTATCTGTCTTGGAATTTTTGAATTGCTTCAGCTGTTGTCACAAAACCTCAGGAGTACTCATCTATATGTGATAAGCTCTTTCGCTTCACTCTGGCAGCATTCATACGTTTTCCAGTGTTGCCAGTTACCGAGGACGACAGTTGTCATTTGCGATCGTAAAGGTTTATTTACCGAATGATGATTGCAACTAAATGCATTTATCAGTATTTTCATTTCATGGCAAAACGATGATTGTTAATTTGTTCTGTTGTGTTTTACATCGAATTTCTTTGTTTTAATGTAAACCTATTGCCGTGGAAGGTGAAAATTCCAAGAATCACTCAGAGCACCTTTGATGAAATCTGCCCAACTATTGACGACGGAAATTATTATCACTATAACAATTCTTTCTACCGTGTTTTGTCGCTGGAACGTCGACGCTCGGGCTACATGTAAGATATATTACTACTGTTTATTAGTAAGTTGTTAATAGTTTATTATTATTAATAATATATATATTGTGTATTACGATCAGATTACAAAATTATTACAATCGTGTTGCTGTTGAATTTCAAAGCCGCACACCTAAATGCAAAATATAGTGTTGCTACAAAAAAAATGTTGCCGTCTTATGTATATATTACCTCGTATCGAGTAGAATTTACTTGGTGATAAATTATTCAACGTATATTTAAAGGAAACTAGATGCCATTGTTTCTTAGCTGGTGCTTGTGACACTAAAAAATATATTAACTAACACAGACGATTTAAAATGTATTTATTATTTTGTTTGCACAAATTGTTGAGACCTGTTGATATAAAAAAATATATATGTATACATATTTAACTATTGCAATAATACTGATACGATTATTGAGATGTTATAGCAACACTCACGATATTTAACTCTAGATAGATAACTTGGTATGACTCGACAATTGTGTAAATAAATATTATATTTTCATAGCCCCGTAACTAGTGTTACATTCCAAATTGAGTTGTCCGGTTCACTTCCAGAGCGATTTGCTGTTATAGATTAAATTATTGTATCAAGTGAATTAGGATACCGTTGTTTGAATGGAAATAAAAAATATAAAGTTGATTGTTGTTTTTATTTGTGGTAGCCCTAGCGTTCAATATTCATGAGGATTCACACGGCTTTGCTTTAAGATTGAACAATAAATCCTAATGTATTTTCAATTTCTTTTTATATACACAGAGGAAATAATTTGAAAATGTAAAGGCAGAACAATGGGTGTTCTGCAGTTCGAGTTATTAAAAAACACGAACGGTTGTAAATGAGGTTTAATTTAATATAATTTAAAAGCATTCTTTGACATTTGGTCTTTTTTTTTGACATTGACAACCAGAATGTAACCAATGAGTTTTATTTTTTTTCATGTGTGTTGTCACACACATGGTACTGTGCAGGTAATGTTTTCTTTTATTAATTTAATGTAGTTCCGTGTCATACTTCTCCGTCTGCGTAATTGACATAAAAACCGATACAAATTTTTCCTTCACGTATTTATAATGATTAACTTTTTTTACTTTTTTACTCTCTATATCTTATCTATGGTCTTATCTATGGTCTCTGTTCTTAGGGATCTATATACATTCTCATAGAGTTCGCAACAGATATTAGTCTAAACAGTGACAGCCTAGCATGTAATGTAACTTCGTTCTATGCTGAAGGTTATATTTTGATTTGAAATAAAACTACCAATAATGTTTATTAACTATATTAAATTTAAGATTATTACAATTTCAATAGTGCAAATTAAATGCCCTCCAAAATGGTTTCTCTGCGGATGTTAGACACTGGAATGAAAGTTACCCATTCGCCAGGTAAATATTGGTATTTTCTTTCAGTTAATGTTTACATAATATACTATAGAAAATACAGATACAATTTCCTTTATCGTTTCTAATAAATACATATTTAACCAGCGATTCCGGCTATGGCTTCCGACGCGAAGTATTTCACGTCAACGTCCGGGTCTACGTTGAGCTTCTCCAAGACCGGCTTCACCTGCGGCTGGATCACCGCCGGGTCGAGGTACGGCGCCATCTTCTGGAGCGTTTTGGCAACATTGAATCTCACGTTCGCAACGTTATCGTCGGCCATAGACAAAACCGTGGGCAGGAGAACTCTAGTGGTGATGTCCTTCCCGCAGACTTCGGAGAGGACGTTGATGCAGAACAGGTAGGTCATGCGATGGAGGTAGTTCTGTTCGCGCGACATCGCGAGCACTTTGGGTATGACGTTGGTCTCCGCCCACGGCGCGCCGTACTGCTCGACAAGCTTCTTCAGGTTGAGGGTGGCGGCTTCGCGGATCGCGTACACGTGATCGATCAGCCACGACATGCACAGGCCTGTGAGCTTCTCGTCGAAGAACTCCTGGCCGAGCTGGCCGGCCAGCAGCGGCATGTGCTCAATGATGGCGAGCCGGACACGCCACTTGGTGTCCTCGGCCAGCTCCACGATCGCGGGCAGTAGTGACTGGACCAGCTGCTGTATACCGATCACTTCGTTGACGCACTCCAAGTTCGAAATAATGTTCAGCCTCACTTCTGGGCACTCGTCCTTCAGCTGCGTAAGGAACAACGGCAGCAGGTGGTCGATGGTGTTTTGCCGGCCGACGATGGGGCTCAGGCCCATGATGACGGAGGCCAGCGCGGACTTCACGTGCTGATTGGGGTCGCACACCAGGTCCTTGATTTGTGGCAGGATCATGTTCATTATTATGTGCTCCTGGTGTGCCTTATCCAGATTCATACAAAAATCTTTGACCTGGAATGACACAGAATCAACTATGTTTTATTGTGGAATAAATAAATGACTACTGAGCGTATGTTTTGAATTTCATTTGATTAAGGGTCACAAAGAGTATAATTAATCTCAGTGGCTGTTAAAGTTCCTCACTTTCCCCGCGGCGGCGGCTCGCACTTCAGCCTCTGTGTCCTTGAGCAGCGCCTGGAAGATCTGCGCGAGGTCGGAGCGGGCCAGCTCGGGGCCCACCGCCTGCTGCAGCTCCACAAATCTGACAAACACATTGATACATTTCACTATTGAGGCAGGCTTGGCTTGATTTTACTTAGCTCGACAGGGCTTTAAAAGTGCATTAAGAGAGGAAATTACACATAAAAGGATAACAATATCGGCATATTTATAATTTTGTCGTGAGTGCCTCCAAAATATAAAAGAATGACATGATGATGAAAAAGTATGACTTGCACAATTCTTGTACGATACGCAGTGGGCGTGGTGTGGAGGGTGCGGCGGTGGGGAGAGGCGGTACGTACTTGTCAACGACCATGTAGCGCACGCGCCAGGAGGTGTCCTGCGCGCGGCCGCGCACCGTCGGCATCACGAGCTGCTCCATGTCCTCGGGCGGCAGCAGCGCCGCCACCGCCGCGCACGCCTCCGCCGCCAGCAGCCGCACCGAGTCCTGCTCGTCCTACGCCCCGCGAGACAGCAACGCACACAAGGTAAGGTCAGATGGCTATTGTGGGAGCTACTAGACTCTAATAGAACATTGTAGACAACTCGGTGAACTGATACACATATCGCATTTAGAAAGTGCATCTCACCGCTGGGCAAAGGCCTTCCCTTTGTCGCACTTATTCTTACTATTTCATATTAATTTTCCCTTTGATTTGTAGCGGTATACGGGACCCTCGATTACTTGCTGAGTGAGAGCTGAACAGGGGCGACTAACCTGCGCGAGGTTGATGAACATGGGGATGAGGTCACTCTTGACGTACTCGACCTCGACGACGCGCGCGAACTCGCCCAGCTTGTAGGCGGCCGCGCGGCGCACCATGGGCGTGTCGTCCTGGCACAGCGAGCGGAAGTGCTGCCGCAGCTCCGCCTTCACCGCCGCCGACACGCGCGTGTAGCCCACGCTGTGACGACCGAAACAAACACTACACAACAACTGTACATACAACTATATGTACGAATAAAAAAAACCTGTTCCTGATACACTATGGAACGGCTCATCCGATTTTAATGAGACTTTCACTGTAAGACAGAGGAGTTTGTGAGGCTACATCTAGGCTACATTTTATGCCAGAAACAATTAGGGTTCCAGCGCGGACATCCAATGCCAAATAAAAATATACTATGACTTGACATGATTCTTCGCCTGATAATACTAAACCATAGGTCATGAGATTCGATCACCGCCCAGAATAAATACTTGTGTGACGAGCACAGAGATTTATTCTGTGCCCGGATGTAAGCTTATCTATATAAGTAAATAATTACAAATGTATACATTTAGTTTATGTATAAACTTTCTGGTTGCCATAAAATGTGTAAAATTGCAAATTGAGATAATGAGGAAGAAACAATTTAACAGTACCAAAAATGTAACTATAAGCTATTAATAATTTTAGAATATATGTGAAGTAATATAAATAATTACAATTAATTAATGACATTGACTACTTTTTGTTCAATGTAATATTCAATCAGTAATTGCAACGATGACTGTGGGAACATGTGAAATATTCATTTGTCGTGACGTTGGTATACAATCTGTGTTTGTATTTAGACCCTATTTATATGTTCATTAAGGTTTACAATAGACGTATCAAAAAGCATCATCATTAGCCCCAATGTTGACGGGTAAAAACACAAACCTCAACAGACCGCAGGCGGACGCCCTGGATGTGAACCAATCTCCGCCCGCCAAGCGCTGCACCAGCGGCACGAAGTGTTGCTCGAGGGCCTGCGGCGTGTGGTGGGCGGCCACGGCGCGGAGAGACGCCACCGCTTTGTCCCGCACCACTGTCTCCTCCACGGTGGCGAGCGATTCGAGAGGGGGCAGCAGACAGTGTGCGAATTCACCGCCTCCCACCAGGTTGATGAAGTTACCTGAAATATTTATACGGACGATTAGATATATAATGGGAGTCCCTAAATTAGGTATTCGTTTGTTTAGTTACAGACAAGCAGCTCAAAGCTATTTCATTTCATTCGATGTTCCTCAAATGGTTGTATGGTATCTTTGTGTTTTGAAATATTCTTCGTAGTCTATTGAAAAACTAAAATCAATGATTCCTCTCTACACATAAATATTTTGGCTTTCAAATCAATCAATCGTGCGTACATTGAAATCGGTGAAACAATAAGTTTCACCGCCAGACAATGTGATCAGTTATACTACACGTATACAAAAAACAGACCAGTATAACAACAAACTTCATTAGATGCTACCCTAGGATGGTTAAAACAGGTGTGAATTGTTTACATGTCAAAATAACAAGAGCAGGATATTCAAACAGGCTGTTATGTATATAAAAAAGATTACAATACTTGGTACAAAGATAAAATCAATACTCCTGCGACTAAAGCACTCCATTTGAGTGACAATGAGGTGTTCATACAAATATGTTACTGTTTAAGATATAATATGATATCACAGGCAATGGACGAGTAAATGTTGGTATGAATGCTTCATTTAGATGGGCAATTAATGGTATGGAATTTCACAAGCAATGCCTTTGTCAGTACAATACATTAATGGCCAAACTGTCTGGCTAATGTCACTTTTAAGGCCTTAATAAGATTAACACCTATCGTAAGAACTGGGTATGACTGCTTGACATGCCCTCAAAAGCCAGGCATTCTATTGAGGGCTATTCTACATTTCTATTTAGTGGACATTAGCTAAAGAGTTTGGCCATTAATGTGTTGTACTGACAATGCACATTGGAACAGGATGATGTATACTCCATGTCCGCCAGCGTTTGGGGAAAAGGCCTATGCCCAATAGTGGGATGTTAACCTTAACGACATTTGTTACATATTTGAAGTATCATGTATACTTATAATGGGATTTTTTTGAAATATATATCAAATTTATACAAAGTAATAATATTTTTCAATGCATAGGTTGTGTTTACTAGATTAGTGTGTTATATCAAAGGTTGCATCTTCTGTTATCGTCAGCAGAGATTGTGCTCAAGCTTTCGACTATTGTTATACCATTACACCGGGTTACTGTTGAAGTCATTAGGGTTTTATTTTCCCCACTATTCCCTAATGGGATATTTCCCTATCCTTACAGATCTAACGTGATTCTTATACAATTATCATATATATAAAAGGTTTAATTACTCATTCATTAAATGAGAAGGTCGAATAGGTGTTTTTTTAATTAAACAGATTATAAAGTTATAGATACAACGGTATTGTGTGCCAGAATCCTATCTGGATTATGCACATAAAGTTTTGTTTTGTTCTTTCTTTTCTGATCGACTTTGCGTTGAACAGTCCAATAATGATGTCTATTGCGACATTTGCGACCTCTTAATGCAACAGTATGCGGAAAAAAGAACTAAAGTCAGCATCAAATCACTAACTAACTGAGCTGCTGAGACTAGTCAGAATCTCGTGCATGAAAGTTAGGTATGGGACTATGTTCTACGGTATTATAGGTGACAAATTATGTAGTGTGCGTACAGTTGTTTTCTGCACAACTTGATATTTTATTAAAGTTAACAGTAACCTTATGAGCTGTCACGTTTTCTGCTACAAAACGAACTAGAGTATTTTCAATCTATCTATAAATAGATCTTCGTCTCAAATCGAAAATCAAGAAATGTGGGTAATTTTAATATATCACTACAAATTCTATGGGGTTTATCGAAAAGTATTTACCGAGTTGTTCGGCGAGCGCAAGAAGCACTTCATCTTCATCGTAAATTGTTTCGGTCAAGAATGGGATCAGCTCCGACCGGGTCCTTTCTACGCCGAGCGCCAGAGCAATCGTCGACAGCTTTTTGATCGAATTCAATCTAAGTTGAACATCTTCGTTTTTCAACTCGTCTATCAAAACCGCAATCGGGTAAAGTGACTCATCCGTCCCGGAATCACTGGCCGCCATTATTCCTTTTTATACACTATAACGTTTCACTTATCAATGCAAAATGAATATTAGCACACACAACGATTTTAGACGTTTTTATTTTTTATATCTTACGCCTTGGTAGCAAAATGGAAGCCTGCTCAGCCTGCATTGATTGTCTATGATTTTCAATTGTCATCTTGTCTATTGCTTTTTTTAATACATCGGCATTATTGACGGGCAACAGAACTTGTAGTCACACAGCTGGATTATGTATTAATTATTATTTATTAAATAATTGAGAACTCTCAACCTCTCATTCAATAAATAGCAAGAACTACAATTTATTCGAATGTATTTAATAAATATAGTAAAACACTGAAAAACTAAGAATTTTGATATTAATAAAATGAAGTTAGTTGACTTTGTCACATTCATAATTTTTAATAATGTTTATTTGATTTATTGAACTGATATGGGCCAAGATGAAGATGATATTAACGCCTCCATCGCACATCTTATTTTGTGTTGTGTGGCCGGGAGAGGATTTAGTCGAATGCATGGCCGCAATTACGTACATCCGGGGATGCATGGTAACTTCTTTATACACGGGATACTGGGATTCCTTCACTACCAGAGTAAGACCTTTTTTTACAATACTTATGTATTTTCATCATTTGTAAGGTTTTATATTATCACATTTCGATTTTGTGCCAAATATTTCAATGATTAAAACGCTACGGTATTGACACTAGCGTGTGTAAAATTGTGTAATAAATAAACCTATAATCATATTTTTAAGCATTGGGATTTGTGATTGACGTATTTGAATGATTGGTTTGAAAGTGATATTTTATAGGTAATGTTTGTAGATAACTTTTATATTTTTCAGGCGGACATCTTAACAACGATATTAAGCCAGCCTACAATATAAGTTACAAAGCCACTAGGTATCTTGCTTTGCCTTGTTTAAACGCAGATTTATACAGAGGTGACGCGAATCTAAGCACGCTCCACCTTCTTTCTGGCTTAATACCTTTCGCAATGGCTTTAGCGGGAAACGACAACGTCCATTTAGGAAATTTGGTTATCGCCTGCAATATAATTTCGCTCTGTCATTATTCCTTGCGAAATAACAAACAATGGGGCTGGTATACGGCGGGAGCGGGTGTGTTTGCGTATTTTTTGACTCCACAAATGGGTCCTAAGGTGCTTTATCCCTTAGGCTTGGCCTTGATGGAGTACTGCACGTACAATGTGTTCCATGTTCAATACGATACTGTTTAATAAATCTTTTAAAAAAATACGTTTTTAGTTTATTATTTTATTAATACATCATACCTAGTTAATATCAGAGAATTGGAATGAAAATAGTACTAAATTGAGATAATAATTTAACACTCACGAATGATTTACAAAAATCGGCTTGGATAACATTATTTGGTCATAACGCTTACAAAAAGAAGTCAACCAAAAGAAATTACCACGTTAGGTATATAAACATACCTAAATGTAATTAGCAAAGTCTAAAACTTGCTGCTACGATGCTAATAAATTCAATAGCTTCCATAAAATCACACAGGTTTTGTATATTTGTTTTGTACGTTTTATATGCACAGGTTTTATTAGATTTTGTAATATGGATTTGGAATACGTATCTTACAAAATAATTCGTTTTATCTTTGAGATCCACTAGATAAGTGAGAGTGCAATATTATATGACAATGTCCTCATAGATATAACCTCAAAAAAGATTCTGCAAAACACACAAATTCGTATATAATTCCCGAAACGAATATTGTTTTTTACTCATTTATTCGTTAGCTGTAATACAATTGCTCTGCGGGGAGCCTAAAGTGGCAACCCCGTCGCGTGCATTAGATTCATTCACTCATTCACTCTCTTTAGAAACGGTTAGTTAGCGACTGTTTCTATGTTTTTGTTAACAAAGAATAAGTAATATTTACTTTCCTTTTCCTTTTATATTCAAGTATAAAAAATGGTACGATAAAAAGCTCATTACCTTCCCTTCTATATATGTACTCGTATATTGTTCATTAGTCTAATAGCAAAGAGAAAAATATTCATTCAATGTTTTACAGGCCAACTCCGCTGAACTTTGATATTTGTGCTTTTTGGGGAAATCATACACAGGTACAATTACGTAAACTACATTTACATTAGTAATAATATTCTTAATATGGTTATAAGTTAAATTATCGATTATTTACCGGCGGCTTTCCTTGCGCTTGTACGAAAAGTTAAAACATTTGTGTTTACACGTGTATACATTTCATATTTAACGAGTACTTACGATAAGCATTCTTATATGCCAAGCCAGTTACGACGAGACTGCAGTGGCAGGAAAAACAATTGAAGCTATTAGTAGTACCATATCTGAAGAGTATCACAAACAAAATCGGAAGGACAGTAACAAGAAATTACAATATAAAGACTATTTATACAAATCACTAGGTCCCCTCCTGTCTTATCAGTAGAAAAAGTAATTCGTCAAATGGCTAACTAGTAAATACTAGTTTCGGTGGTAGGTACCTAGGTATTTATAGTTACTAAAATTGTACAATTTCAATTTGATTGTAAATTAAGAACAGTTAAAATGATTTGGTTTAATACTTAAATCTAAATATAAAAGCGTATGTCAAGAAATAGAACATCAGATTTACGTGCTTCGAGTAACTTTTATAAGTGTTCGCTACTTCTGTATTAGTGAACATCACAAGACTAAACTGGGAACATATAAATTAAATAATACACTTTAATAACGTTATGCCACAAAAGGGAGAGAGCGTGGTGCAATAGACAAAGTTACTATCCAATTTCCAAGCAAAAAGTGGAAATTATGAGACAAAAATATCAGTTACTAGTTAATGGGTCGGCCGAGAGCGCGCCATATGGCTTGCTTCGGTTGACCATAGACAATTCATATTTACGGATATTTTGATTTAGAAATAATTATCGTACTAACTATTAGTTACTGATATTACAGTACTACTAGTACACTAAATATTACAGTCCTATATTATTAACATAGCTAACGATCACAAAGAGCAAATCAACGCCCAGCGGCATTGCAGTCCAGTCAACCTTTTGTGACCGTGATATATTGAGATAAGCTATATGGGTTTAAAAATTTATTTTCTCAAAAATACTTTCGTCACTGACATGAGAAGATATTATTATTAATTGTTATAAAAGACAAAACTATATGAATACATTTAGATAATGTACAACTATATACTGTGTTCAGTGAAGCAAATGCTACATCGAAATCAAACGGATCGCCACAAACGAAATCCTGGCCTTTATTAAGGTGATAAGGTTGAAATTCAAATTGTTTTATTCATTATAACGTACACGTACACTCAATGAAGGTCACGTTTTAGTCGTCTTCGGCTCTTCATGGTTCAACTTGAGTAGGTCAACGAACCACGAGTTGATAGGCTCGGGTCTGCCCATCCAAAAAAAGAGAATGTTTTCCCCAAAACGTAGCCACCCTACATGTAACCGACGCTGGCGGCGCGGAGTTACCGTCCCGGCGTTGTTTTAATGTGTGGATATGAGTTGTTGCTAAGTTCGGCTTCAAACCTATTAACACTAATTGCTGAGTTCTGATTAAAAGGAAAATTATGTTACACCATTTCTTGGTGTCTGAGAACGGGGATACAGAGACGAGACCTCGACTGCAAAATCGGAGATCACGGGTTCGATTTACCACTCAAGAGTAACATTTGTTTGTTCTGTGTCTGGCAGACAGGCGTTTAATTGCTTAATTTGGATTCTGAGCTATAGGTGGAATTGTTCCAGTTCAGATGTACAATAAATTACAAGTACTAAACAGAAATGCGTACGAACTTTACGACACCTAAGTACAATGCGTATAAACAATAATATTCGCTATACTACCGTTCCCTATTACATTCGCCTATTATAATCACGTGAATAACCATAACGCATAATTCTCATATTGTTCTTGAACTGTGGGGTGAATATACCAATAAAATTCACGCCCCAAAACCGTGTTGACGGGCTGGTAGTGTGTAACTATAAAGCTCAAATAGGGTTAATACCTTAACGGGATATTAACTGACACAGTTCAGACGTATTTATTTTACCAATTATTTTCTATGAAATCACTTAACGTATTACTCTCAATTTACATACTTCAATTGACCGAATGTTGGCTGTAAAAGAATGCGATTTAGCATTAATCTCGGCTGATGTATTATGTATATTAAAGTGTTCTCATTCATTCATCAACCCATTCACCCAGTTATTCACATATCAATCCATTCCTTCTTGTAGTCAATTATTCATCCAGTAATTCATTCGTTCATAACTTATAACTCAAATAAAAAAATAGCAAGATTCATATCTATGTAGATAAATTTTCACTCCCAGGCAACAAATACTCTCCCCACTCCGCAATATTTTCCTCTAAATTTGTCCTAAGTTATTATTATTGCTTCATGTCTTCACACAAAGTACCTATTTGTCGTGGATAGGTAAACAGTTTGGATCACTAATTACTCGAACAATTGGCTATATGTATAGCCTGAGTCAATTAAAAGTTTCACGATAAATCATATAAAGATATGTTCGAGGTCATTGTACGCAGTCGTTTCGTGAAACAATACTAAATAACCCAATGTCTCGTATTAATTAATTGGACGACATATCTGCCCTACGGCTGTGGGACACTTCAAGTACGTTTAATGTTCACCATTTACATTATATCCATTTGATATGTATAACTACACTCCTATTTCAATGTACGCCAGTGACTACAAAATCTATGTTTAAATTGAACTAACTAGCAATAGATTGTAACAGAACATTATATACATGTTAATTGTTTTTTTTGTAAACGTCTCCTGTATTTCGTAGCACAGCTCGATAAATAAAATTAGACTTTTTGTGTAGTATATCTGAACGTGTAAGTATACTTGTAAATAGGAAAATAAAAAATGCTTGTAGGTTGCAATAATAAGTCAACACCATCGCAATGCATTACAACGCGTTAGATAATTCTGGAACAGAATGCGATATCAATGTCAAATTTCCGTTATTTAAAATGTCAAAACAGACAATATATGTTCAGTCAACGACACTAACTTACTCATTCGTTTGATGTGACTTTGATTGTACCACACAGAAAACGTAGCAGAATAATGTTCGAGACTTTTACTTGAAAGTAGTCCCAGACTTCGTGTCTTTAATGCGTCCAATGGTTAGTATGATTGACAGATAAACTAAACTGCAAGGTCTAAGTGTTTCAATTTACTTTGACAACAAAGATTTAAACTTGCACTCGGGTTTGTTTAAGTAAAATTAATCAAGCGTAATTATGAGTTTGGATGAATGATGATGATTTAATCTTAAAACTCTTTCTTATTTGACATCTCCTTTAATGCTTAAGCGATTTCTTTGTTACGAACGAATAGTAAGAGAGTGAGTACAGACAGTACTGTATAGTATATAGTATAGTACATATAATATGAGTGATTTTCCCGCCATAAAAAGTAACCTCAAAAAGTTAAAGCTTGTTAGTTCCATTTCGCGCAATTTCAAATTTCGAATAATTCAGTTGACGACATTGTCATGAGCATTGAGCAACGCGGGTCACAAATATATGTAGTTATTCAGGTGAAAACAGTGTGAGGGTCCCCCGGTCATTGTTTATGAAGGCTGCTGCTGACGGGGCGCTCGTAACTTGGTTATATGATAAATGTGCATTGCCGGGACAACCGTGTAATAGGTTATAGTGGGCGAACAAATGCTCTTATAATTATACGTAAATACAGAGCTATTTTAATCCTCTTTTGTTACAACAAAGCTAAAATTGAAACACATTTATTATATCTAAATAATTATTGAAGCAGTGATAGCTTAGTGGTTTGAAATTCGGCCTCTCACTCCGGCAGTTATGGGTTCAATCCTGGCACGCACCGTTGACTAGTTACGGGCGTTTTATAGTTTAAAATTTAAATTTCACACCTTACAGAACCCAGCACACCTTAGAGATGTTATAGATAATGTTTGTGAGGTGTATGAAGTATGAGTGAAGGTCTTTAGATTGATGTTACGTATAGCGATATTAAAAAAGCGTGTAAAAATAAGATGTCTCTGTATGTCTCCATCGATCTATTCCCTCTAAATAGGACACGATTTTATAAAATGACCAATAACAGATAGAAGCGGCAATTGATGGGATTAATAGCGTGTGCTAACAGCCGACCCAGTTGTTCAGAAAGGGATTCGTAAACGGGGAATCTTTAGTGCTGTCCACATGAGGGGATAATAAGGTTTATGCGTTATTATCCTGCGAACTAGAAACTGGACAATGTACATACATAGCAAAGTTGGACGAAGGGATTTTTTTTTGTAAGTGAAAGCTTCTGTGGCCGCGTTACACGACTGCGTAAGGAAGAATGTGCGCCATCTATACGACGATTAACTCGAATATTACTCAACCGATTTAAAAAATTATTTCGCCATTGCAAAGCTATCTTATCCCCAAGTAACAGGGTATTTTTTAATTAGGATCACTTTTATGTAGCGATGTGTTCATGGAGAGCATCAGCTCAATAACAATACAATCTACTAACGTCACTCAATTGTTATGCCTTCCCGGAACCCCTCCACTAACACTTAAACTTTATGCAACTGTATTAAATTCAAGTTGACTTTTTAGTATACTGTTACGTGGCTTTTGTATGGGCGTATAGAAAAGTGTTGTTTTTATAATGTTTCATGCAATTTTCTAAATTATTCTCCAAGTAAGAACCATCCTCGTACTTCAAGGGATATTATAAAAAAGAATTAACGAAATCGGTTCAGCTGTTCTCGAGATTTGCGCTTAGCAACAATTTTCACGTTTCATTTTTATATTATAGATAGATGACGCGCACGAAGTCGCGAACACAACTAGTTTTATATAAAAAAATAATTTTCTCGAGAGGATTATATATGAAATATAGTAGTTAAATAATAAATAAATAGTTCAACGAATTTCTCACATATTATCGTACAAAGAACATTCTCGAAGTTTCATATGTGAGAAAATAGACAATGGAATAGTTTGATACGCGTCGTAAAGAGGACTATGCATTGTCCGTAATGGTAAATAATGCACGCCGAAAGCCGCCTAGAAATTCATTTTCATCACACAAATTTTAATAACTCATAATTTTGATACTCGTTTTTAATGTCAATGACAAGGCTCATTTTCAATTTTCATGTCATTAAAATATGAAATGATGGTCAACTGAGGTCTGTTGAAATAATATTAAATCGTTATCATGATATTAAATATTTAAAACATATTCTCACCATTGGTCAGTGTGTAAGGTATTTAGTATGTACTGTTGGTTATAAGCGCTTTTGAAGGAGACACGACAATAGAAGAAAAATTAATGAAAAATATATACCACCCGTTCTATATGTACTTGGAACTTTAATATTGAATATTTTTTTATTTGTTCAAACTTTATTTACACCAATAAACAAGGTAACCGTATAATATCAGTAATTATTAAAGACAGCCTTTTATTATAGAAATTTATCCCATAATTATAATAATATCGATACATTTCAATACATGTCATAAACACATTCTTCCGCTTATTTCCATAACAATTTTAAAAAAGGAATAATTTTAAATAAATTTGAGGCTGTCAGATTTTTTTTTTATTAGCTCAGGATTCTTTATTTTTCGATCAATATAATTAATTCTTTTAGCCAAACGCACACAAATATTCAGACTATTGACAGCTTGAAGTAAATGTATCTATTCATTCATTCGCTCACTCATTCATTCATTCGTATACTTGGATTGCGCTGGCCATTAAACCTCGCTTTAACTCTTATAATAGGAAACTGAAAGTATGAGCGTTCTACTAATTATTATTTGCCTAACATAGTGTGTGTAATCTCGTGTCAATATCTAGTTAAGTTAAACGAAGGGAGGATAATTGAACGGAGTGTCGCCATCGATCGAGCTGCGGTCCGTGCCAGCCCCGGCGAGGGGAGTAATGTGGCGAGGCATTCCCCATATCGCAAGATATTATAAACGTTTGATTGGATTTTGTTGGAAAAATTACATTAAACATCGCAAGGCGGTAGAACTTTGTGTCTTCGCACGAGTCAGTACCATGTTTATACCAATTTCTATTAAATACATGAAATTAAAGGCCTCCAAAATCGGAATACGTATATGGAACGAGTAATGAATATTTCTACATGGTTTTTTGGCAATCGGTACCCTCTGCATATCTTGTTTAACAACCTATTGTCTTTTCTTACTTGGCTTCTTACTTGGATGGTTTCTTACTTAGATCGAATGTCGGAAATGCAACAAAAAGAATAGAAATAAAAAATTGGAAAGATGCCAATTCATTCGTATCTGTAAATGATCGCATTTCGATCAGCAAACGATCACTAGTTATTATTGCTGTTGTCAAAAGTGATCCAAATTCGATTTTTGGCGTACAAATAACACCGCTTCGTTAAATAGACCGCCAGCTCGCGGGAAGGTCGTAAACCGAAATGTGGATTCGCCCTAAATCGCTGCCGAATGGCGACTGGCTATATCTTTTGATTAAACTCACTCTCTTAACTTGCTGGGCGTAAAAATGGCCGCCGAACGAGTGCTGTCTCATAATCAACGAGCAAACGGCACGCGGTAAGCTACAACAGTTAACACCATGAAAATATTGCGGAATTAACATCAAAGTGTTGGCAGCACAGTATCAAAGTCGACGGTGCAACCATATAGCGAAGAGCGGCTACATATCGCACAAGAGAATCTACTCCAAAGAAATAATATTATAATCATAGTACATATGTGTACATCTAAAGACAATTAATCACATTTAGGATACATTTTACTCCTTATACATAAAATCTACGCGGGAACATAATACTGCGAATGGGGACTCGGTAAGAGCCTTAAAACCACGGCACTGCTTCTCATGCGCACATGAAGTGTACCAAATCTAATTTTGTAACCCAAAGTTATGAATATACGTAATAAGATTTAAAAATACGAGTTCGGAGGTACCGGATATAGCCACCGCTATTCATGCGAACGCAGCGTCACTACATAACTGGCTGGAAATGTTTTGCAATTTTTGGTTTTTTATTTTAATGATCATAGACATTCACTTAATACTTAATATTTTATTTGTATCTGAAAAAAATATAAACATTTTAAAATGACATTTGTTTTGTATATTGAAAAAGTTCCTTAAAGAGAGAGGAATTTATAAAATCAATAGTAAAAAAAACCATAGATAATATTGAGACGTTAAAAAACGAATCACTAATATATGTTTTTTTTTTTATTTTCGCAAAGAAACCAGATATCATTCTATTCGCTTCTATTAATTCTTATTCTATTTTTAAACGTAATTTTATCTTTTGTACAAGGTCGCTTCTGCTCTAGGGCGTACTTTATTGTAAACTTTTCTTGTTAATGTTAAAAATGTGTATTCAGCTGGTTCAATCAACTTGATTGTAACTGGAGATTTTACGTTAAAATACAGGTACCCCCCAGCATTTGTAAAACCCCTGGCGATTTCTGTAACATTAGGAAAGACTTAATGACATTTATCAGGGCCGTGTTGATATTCAAATATTTAAATAATGTCTATATATTCAAATTCGAATTGTTTATTTCCAGAACATAGTGTATTAACATATAATGAAACCGTAGAATCGTTCAACTCTGTACATAGAGTAAAAAGTGTAAAAACTTAAAAAAATACCCCTAGAGGTCTTCATACAAGTAACACAAGCCAAAAAAATTCATTTTCAAATTTTTTTCTTTCTGTCTGTTGTCCGGCTTTCAAGCGAACACTATTAAACGGATCTTGATGATTTTTTTTTGTTATATAGCTATTAGTCCTCGGCAACGTATAGGCTATAGTTTATTTTGAAATACTCCAAATGTTGTCCAAAGTCACTGTTCCACGCGGACTAAGTCGCGGGCAAAAGTTAGTACGTAATAAATGTGTTACAATTTTATAAAATCCATATGTTCCACCTGAATAGGGTCGCAAGATATTGGTTATTAACATGCGTATACTTAGGCATTTCCATTTGTTAATATTCCACACAGAGCAGGGCACTCCTTTGCCTCCGTAATAGAAACCTACCTAAGGACAGGCGATAACTTCACTAAACTCGCCCATTGACCCTTTTGATCTGATATTTTTGTACCGTATTTCCTTATTGGATTGTCTAACAGAAGTGCTTGTGCTTCTGCTATTACATAGAGATTTTCCGATGGCTACCATGCCATTTTATTTCCCGCTCGGTTAAAGGAATTTTCCAGAATTTGGATATAAAGAATTACCATATATTTTGCCTATCTTCGTGAAGTGATCTGTAAGGTGGTGGTAGAACATGTAAACGGTTCTCCCAGGGAACTAGAACCATATCTTCTTTTACCGAGAAGCAATTATTATTACAATGATCTGTATATTAGATATATCCAAGTGTAATAGAGACGATTAGATAAGTCCCAACGTATCTGTGACCGACCTTTGCTAAGGCGAGTACCAACGAATACTAACAACCCTTGCACTAACAAGTAATGCTGATACTAACTGGACTAATACTACTAACAGTCCCATTTCTACAGCCCTATTAGAGGTCGGATACAGATGTCCTCTAACGAGGCAGAGCTTATGATAACAAGGCAGCGGATCAAGTAGATAATACATGTTATAAAAATTCTGTGCTCATCGCATAAATGGTTGCCCTCGGCGGGAATGGAATCCACGACCTACTGCTTATCGGATCTCTAATAACTAGACCAAAAAGCCAGACGATGGAATGGAATGGAACACTAGGTTGTGTAGGTAGCTTAATTGAAAATACAATATTAATGAATCGTAAAAAGGACAATGCTATTGTATTACGCGTCCTTAAATGAAAAGGCTCAGTTTCTTGACATACTTTGACGAGAATACCACAAACTGTCTCAGTCCCAATGGGGATGTAACTGTCGGCGAGACGCGCCAAGTTGCGCGGGGCGAAGTGGACAACGCGTTTTGATGAGAACAAATAAGATCACAAACTTGATACACAAACTTACAAGTAAGTCGAGATAAAGAAAGTTGGCTGTCGCTATGACCCTCAATTTCGTCCGCCCCCGATATTGATTCGGGAAAATCGTCCAAACTTTGATCGGAAGCTTACAAACTTTCGGATGTTCCGAATTTAAAAACAACAGTTGTTCTGCGCGCAATTTTCGTTCGGAATTCACAAGTTAATTTAACAGTCTATTTTAACTAATGAATAATTAATAAGGTGAAGAAAATATTTAAAATAGCGGTTATTCGTATGATTAAATAAATAACCGATTTACGACTGTTTTTGTATGTAGATGTAAAAACAACAATGGTTTTGTGCGTGATACTTGTTTGGTATTCATACATTAATTTAACAGCTTAAGTATTAAAATTAAATAACCATTTCACGTTTCATTAAATTGTTTTTAAAATACCTACAAAATATCTTAAAAACGTATGTAACAAACTTAAGTTTTAAAACGAACATGCCAGTAACATTGATACCTATTGTCGATCATTACTTAAGGTTAGTTTAATGATTATGGTCATTTGATACAGCTGATGTAATTGTAAATACATACATTTGCAAGTATTTCTGATAGCGAAGACAATACGAAGAAATGAAACTTCAAATATGCATACAAGAGATTCAGTACTGATGTACGCGTTATAGAATAAGATATAACATTATCAAAGGAAAATCTCTCCGCAGTCATCTTCGAAGGATTTAATTTTAAATTTACGGTCTAACGATTTGAATAAAACCGGGGCAACGTAATTTATCTTCCGACTTTTAATTTGCTGTCAGTTAAAGAAAACTTTTTGCACATTTTAAACTGAACGCAGTGCAGTCTGTAATAATTTAAAATACGACTTTGTGTGTCTTTGCAGTTTGCTTTTGGTAAAGAATGGCAAATTTTACTATCACAGTAGTACGGGATTATGAAATAGAAATATTCTAGTATTGGGAAGGTGATAAATTTATTATAGAGAATCAGTGAATGTATAAATGTCTTGACATATACCAAAAACAAATTGGTTTACATTGTTCGAATTTCAAAACGTGGGCAATAGACAACAGAAGAGCGTCTTTACCTCGGTTTTACTGTAGATAATGCCTCAAAGAATTATGTAAGTTCTTTGTATAACTTGCCTAGCTTTAAGTATTATAATGAAATGTATACAATGAATATTAATAATTAACAAAATTACCAAGAAACTGTATGATAAAAATACAGCTTTTACACAGAAATCCAATCCATTATCTATGTATATTATATTATATAATCATTATCTATATTATACAATCCGGATCTATACTAAACCGTAAGCTAAATAATACATATTTTAAAAGGAGGAAACATTATACTTGAGGATATTTTTAAACCGTTGAATATAGAAATTCGCTGAAGGAGCTATGGATATTTCCGCTTCCGCAGAACACCAGGGGAAGGCTTTTGTCCCAGCAGTGGGTCTCTGCGAATGATAATGATCATGACGTATCGTACAAATATAGTAACAAAATAATTTATTGTTCACGATTTTTCCATTACATATACGTACGCTGTGATACAGCTCTGTAATCACTTGCAATAGAACAATACCGAATTTAGTTAAATGCTTATAAAACTATAGTAACCATCTACTAACTTGTTTATAACTAAATTAACTAATTCGAAGTAGCAGGCCGTAATTGTCTATGGTCGGCAGTCTTTTGTGACTGCTCTTTTGCTAATCTCTTGACATAAAAGCAAAAAAAAAAATGGATTCGTAAATAAAATTTATTCGACTCGCCGGCACTTCGATATCGAGATCCGAATCCGATAACGCGCAGAGTGGTTCATATCTATTCCTCCATCTGCATCTTCGAACAGCTCGAGGACCAAATGCAATTTCCGATTTCAACTCTCATACGGTATTCGCTCTTTGTTTGATGTATATTTGCTTTCGAGCCAGTGAACCTTGCGTATCTTGTTTCAACTTGAACAGTGACTTCTTCACGTTCCGTCCATCCGTCCTGCATGTTTATTCAACTGAAAAAGGTTTTCTTATGGACCTATCTGTGAGGTATTTAAGTAGTGAATATGAGTCCTTTTATCGTGTCATTGTAGTGGAGTTTCCTTTAGGAATGAGAAGAATTTACAAAAATAAACCACAGATTAAAAATTGTATTTAATTAATTAGGTTTGATGCATTATATGGATGCAGTGTATCGTATGACATATTGACATATGGAATTGATTCGTAAGTTCTAATAATAATGTAACTAATTGTTAATAATTAAAATAATCAATAATCAATTGTTATTACAAGTATTAATTATTAGATCATGGACTTTCGACTTCTTTTTGTGCGAAAAAAGAGGATTTTGTTATTTCACAAACAATGAAGCTAATAAAATTTAATGTTTAAAAGATAAAAATGTATGTATTCGTAGAATTGTTTTCGAGTTATAATTGAGTTGAGTATTAGTTTCGCGTTGACGAAACCGAAGTTCTAGTTGCACTGTCCGCTAATGGCCACCCTCATACATCAATCACAACTTTCAATACCTCGCAGCGCTTTCTCTTGTCAATTGTTTAAAAATGCATTACCGCAGCGTAGACGAACGCCACACAAAAACTTACCTCGAACTTACACGAAACGTTTAAAAATGGAAAGTCGATAATTACGAAGGTGATTAATATAAAATGTACGGTTACATAATTTTTTATCCTTTTAGCCTAACGAGGTGTCTGGCTGGCCACTTGATGGTAAGTGATCACCGTCGCCTATAGGAATAATAATACCCGAGACAAGTCAACACACGGCTATCAAATTCAAATTCAAATTGTTTTATTCATCATAAGGTACATACATACACTTAATGAAGGTCATGTTTTGGTCTTCTTAATTACTTCGCCTTTGTGTGCCCCTCGGGCTATAGTAGACCGGGAGAAAAAAGCCGGTGAAAAATAAAAAAAAATCCCGGCACTCTTTTAAGTCTGATTTCAAATTAGGCAATTGTATGCCTGTGTTATGGTAGCTGGACAGCTGATATACATACATATATACGTACGATATAAATGTGTAAATATTTATTGTACAGTGTCTGTAGATTTTATTCCAAAAATATATAATCAGTTGGAGATACTTGTGCTTGCGAACATACGTCACTGTTTTCAC